>JAZDUH010000011.1:2227500-2492500 GCA_036419115.1 Scarus forsteni
CTCCTGCTTTTCCTTCAAATACGCCTCTCTCCCTCTCTCTACGCTCTTCCTCCCTTCATGTGTCCATGCAGAGAGGAGAATGAGAAAAAGAAGGAGGAGGAGAGCGAGAGATGTTGAGGAATATGTGCATTAATATATTTCATTAGGATACTAGTAGCAGAGAAGCTCCTGAACAGCACCTCTCTTGATGTGCGGGAGCCTCTGCCGTCTGTTTCCAGAGGAGCCCAGCTTCTCCAGGAATAGCGTCTTTAATGTTACGTCTCCTGAGGCCCTGAGGTCCAGCGGCTCCACGCTGCCCTCGGCCTCCCACTCCTATTGTCCTCCTCCCACACTGACCAGTCTGTCCAAGCCTGAAAAGCTGCTGAAAATAAAAGGCAAAATGGGTTCACCTTTTGTCTGTGTGTATTTATGATTTATGAGACTGTGTGTTGCAATGCAGGCCGCATTTGGGGGAAGTAGAATCCCTGGAGCCGCGTGGTTGTGCTGCTCGGCTCGCTAATCAAAAACATTAGGCTCCAGGACTCATTTTCCCCGGCACTGAGTGTGTAACCTCCATAATTCAATATCCCACCTCTTACTGCTCAATCGTGCTCACTACACAACCCACTTTAGCGTTTGTCAGCAAACTATCAACTCTCTTATTAGATGTATGGGAGAAAAAGCCCTGAGCAGTTATGAACCTATGGGCAATTAAGAAGGCAAGCACACACCAGCACACACAGTGTTTACGAGTCTTTATTCCATCAGTACTTCCAGGTCGTCCCGCTTCAACCCCCCCACGCTTTCCCTTAGCGCTACGGAAGCCTCCAGTTACCGTGGAGACCCTGGAACACTGTGAGGTCAGCAGAATACTGGGATCCGCTGTTTTCACGAGCTAATCCAATCGCGGGCTCCTAAATTAGATATGCAAAAAATAAAAAATAAATTAATTTTCTGCTGATGACCGGGTATGCAAATGATGACTCAATTATGGTGGGCTGGTGCGTTGGCAATTAATAACCTTGGAATCATCATTAACTAATATGTTTAGGAGGAAACTTGTCAGGCTAACCATGTTCACCATGCCATCAGTAATGCATTAATGAATTAGATTCATTAGGGAGAGGAGGCTCACTGGGGGGAGGGGGCACAGGCCTGGTTCTGACCCTTGGAATTAGTCCTAGGCTGCTCTTCTTTTTCATATGATCTTGTGAAACAACAGTTGAGCGGTAACATTTACAGAAAAATAGAGAGGATAGACATAAAACAGGATCACTCTTCAGTATTAGTAATGAGTTACATATACATTAAGTTTAAATCCTCCTACTGGGGACCTTCAACCAACCATCCATCCATTTTTTACACGGCTTATCCTTTTCTGGGTCAGAGCGCGCAGGCCAAGAGGCAGGATAAACCCTATACTGGTTTCCAGCCAATCTCAGGGCTGACATAGTGAAACATTAAGTCATTCACAAACATTCTTAGCACTCACTTCCTTGTTCCAAATAAAGATGGGACTGGGGCATGTTTATCACTGCGCTACCTCATCTTTTCTCTTAACAACACTAAATATGCATTTGGGAACTGAGAACACTGATTGTTGAAGCTTTGTAGGTGAACTTCTTTACTTACATAAGTAGCAGTCTTTACTTTTGTGTTTCCATGCCAACAATAAACCTGAAATGACTGTGTAGAGGGCTTTGGGTATTTTGACATCTTATACATAGAGTCCAGTTCATTATGGATAGAAAACAGGGGCCTGGGGTCACTCCCTAGCAGCCCAGAGTTAAGAAATCTAAACAAGACAAGGAGCAAATAAGGTAAATAAACTAAAGAGGAATGAACAGTGACTTGGATTTGGTGCAATTTCACAACAGTTAGCGAGCTATGTCCCCGTCACTGATAATGCTAAGCAGAGAATGGCTAACAATGTTGCATGCACTGCCAGCCTTCTCTGAACAGGCTAACGTCTACAAGTCCATGTGAAATATGTTTACACATCGCTCTTGTAAGTATGCAAGATACGAGAAAGTTTAAAGTAAAATGTAGCTCTGTACCTTTGGCCTGATGGCAGCGTGGTGAATAGGCTGGAGTGCATGTTGTCTCCCAGTACCCTCTTGGTTCTGCTTCAGAACCTCACCTACCCAATATCATCGGTACCAATGATATTTTGGGCAGTTTTTATCACTCTTTGCAGAGTTCTCTTGTCCTGGGCTGTGCATTTCCCATGCCAGTTGTTGTGATGTTTCCAATCAGGAGGCTTTTAATTGCTCCTTTGTAACAGTTGACTAGAACCCTAGAGCCTTAACTTATCAACATTCATCTAGAACCCTAACCCAATGTGTGCCAGCTGAAGCAGCCTAAATATTACATGTAAACTATGAAGCAAGTTGAACACACCAAGACTTTGAGTTAGCTCAACAAAGCCTGAAGCCCTGATTTAGGAAACCGCTTAGCCGGCTCTTAACATTCTTTGTTTGCTCAGATTTTCTGCTCAAACCTGAGTGTGTGCTCACATACAGGTGGAAAAATAGGCACCATAATGTCAAATGATGCAACACTGGAAAGTTACAAACAAAATATTGTTTCAGGCCTGCTGCTCCATTCAAGTGCATTGGGTGTCACGCTGGTCAAGATGAGAAGCATTTTTTTGGAAATGAACATCCAGTTGTGTCCACTTATGAAGCTTTGACCGGGAATCACATCTTTACATGATGATAAGAGAAAATTAATGATTAAATATCAGTTAGGAAAACACTACTGCTGCTGCACTGAAAAGCAGTACTGTAGATCCAGTGTAAATACCTTAGATCAGCTGCTTTCACCATTTGACTTACCACTGCCTCTCCATCTGTTATCTGACGAGAAAACTCCACACAGTGTGGCTCTTAGACATTAAAGGCCTGGACTCCCACACAGGTTTTAGTAAGAGAGCCCTGGATTAGATCTCCTCTCAGGATTGTTTAGGTGTGGTCGAGTTTATTTGACTGACAGCTTCACAACCCTCTGACATCCATAGAACCTGTATTGTTTGAAGGAGTTGCCCACCTGCTGCCATTATAATTGGTCCTTCAAATTTTTGACAGAGAAATCTTATCACAGCTCCACCTGGCTTTAACCTTTACAAGTCTTATCAACTCGAGTGAGAGAGTGATAACAACTATGGGAGTGATCAGGACCTGTAGCTGCTATGCATATTAGTTGTACTATCAAGGACTGCAAAAAAAAAAAGCATCACAAATAAAGATTATTAAATGAATTTAAAATGTGGAGATAATCAGATAGTTAGTTTACTATCTCTGCTTGTTTATTTCATTTAAAAAAAAAACTTCTAAGGATACCAGAAACAAACAAGACTTTGTGCACACCTTAAACTTAAAATATTGCTATTATTTTCAACTAATAATAAACAAAATTATGACGATATAAAGGATAATTTCGGTTTCTACAGCTTTCACATTGTTTATAGAATGAAGTAGAACAATATACTCACCCAGAAGGCTTTCCTGATCCAAACAGTGCTTCAGGAGATATTTAGATCCAAAATTGAGCGTCGGACATCTGTATAATGGTAGCACACGGGGCATGTTAGCACCGCTCCTAAAACTGCTTTAATTGTCCAAAAACTCATTAGTTTCAGCAATATTTCATCATGGTCCGCTCGGGCTACTCCTCCATTACAGTCTGTGTCACTCCAGACATGTTGTGTGGCTCTGCTGACCTCTGAACTGAAGAAGAAGAAGAAGGTTTGCCTCCGCGCATGCGCAGTACGGCTCATTGTTTCAGGGGAAGACCGCCGGCTACACAACGACTTTCTTCTTCCAATTTGGGGAAAATGGGTGAATATCTATGGGATGAAGATGTTGTGGAGGAGAACTTTGAATATGATGGGTGTCCTCACAGTTTCGAGCCAGAGTATACAGATGAGAAGCTCATCGAAAGGAGGACGCAGAGGCAAAGAGAAGAACAGCTCTCCAGAGAGTACTGCGCATGCGTGGAGCGAGCGTTCTTCTTCTTCAGTTCAAAGATCAGCACAGTCACAAAGACAAGTCTGGAGTGACACAGACTGTCGTGGAAGAGTAGCCCGAGGAGACCATGATGAAATATTACTGAAACTAATGACTTTTTGACGATTAATGCAGTTTTCGAAGCGGCACTATACATGCCCCGTGTGCTACCATTATACAGATGTCCCCCGCTCGATTTTGGATCTAAATATCTCCCGAAGCACTGTTTGGATCAGGAAAGCCTTCTGGGTGAGTATATTGTTCTACTTCATTCTATAAACAATGTGAAAGCTGTAGAAACCAAACTTAGCCTTAAATGCGTTTTCGAAGACTTAAAGGGCAACTCCGGTTTTTTGACACCTGGACCTTATTTTTAGGTTTGTGCATGCTCATATACTCACTCAGACAAACATCGTGCAGCTCGGAGTCCTTCAGAAGTTATTTAGATCCAACCGATTTAGCCGCACTTAGCGGGGGCCACGGCAAGGGAGCTTCAGCGCGGGACATAATCTCTGCAAAATCGCTCGTCTCTACCACAGCCCGGTTTGTCATTGCAGAGAAATCCTCCAGAGTAGTCAGGCATATATTCCTGGATAGATCCATACGTGTGTCAGCCAGTCTCAAGTCCCACTCTGAGCAAAGTCCCACTCTGAGCAGCTAACACACTCCTCTTCTGTTGCTATAGGCGAACACTGTCCACAAGCGCACCACCAGTTCGCATTGAGTCATGGACGTGCTCCTGTTTGTTGTTCTCGAGCCAGCTGTTCGTCTCTCTCCCTCCACATTCTTCTTTCATGGAGCTCCTCGTCCGTGTACTCAGACTCAAACCGGTAAGGACAACCGTCAAACTCGAAGTCGTAGTCTGACTCTTCGACATCAGATAAATATTCTGCCATGCTGCTCAGCAATGCCGGCAAAAAGTAAATCAGCTGTACCTTTGTGTCGCGCGGCTATGAGGTCATCAAAAGTTTGTTTACCAGGTCAGCTGACCCACCTGAAGACAGTAGACGGGTTGACTTTATGATAACACTGGTGATGGATGAAAAAATATAGTCGAAATGAGCAATTTTACAGAGATTATGTCCCGCGCTGAAGTTCCATTGCCGTGGCCCCCGCTAAGTGCGGCTAAATCGGTTGGATCTAAATAACTTCTGAAGGACTCCGAACTGCACGATGTTTGTCTGAGTGAGTATATTAGCATGCACACACCTAAAAACAAGGTCCAGGTGTCAAAAAACCAGAGTTGCCCTTTAAGCCCCCAGACATGTCAAACTCAAGTCCAACTCCATTGTGCAATGTATTATCATTAAATAAGACCTGAAAGATAACCAAATGTGTATTTCATTAATGGCCCTCTATTAAATAGCACTGTCACCCTTATACTATAAGTCCCACAGTGCACTGAAACAGCTACCATGCAGGGAAAGACTGGTGGGGCTTTCTTTTTGTACTTGAACTGGGAAGAGGGGAGTTAAAAATTGCGTGAATACAAGCCGGGAAAGTCGGAGTTGATGAAGGATGTCCGACTTCCAAGTGGAAAATTTTGAACAAAGGAGACGTGATCTAATAAGCAATTCTGACTATCCCAGTTCAGAAATGAACTAGAACAGACCACAGCTGTGTACCAACCTCTCCTCACATTGCTTCAATATCGCTCTGGTCAGTGCTTAGTACATAAATGCTTTGGTCAGTGACTTTGAAGCTTGACCCAAAGTAAAGATACTGTTTAAATTCACATTTCTGATAAAACATAGTCAGTTTAAGACTGTTTAATTATATTGATCATAATCTGCCCACATCTTACATCATGTTTTAAATATTGGTCCCTTCTGTAAATCAGTTTGTCAGCCATGCTCAACACTGACTGGTCACCGTGAGGTCGTGAGTTTAGAGTCAATTACCATGGGGATATCGCCAAATAAAAAAAAAATAAAAAAGCCAGCATTGTGACATGAAAATTTCTGACTTTAAGCCCAATGGACATTTCTTACCCTCTAATTTCACTCTGTGGTGCACCCCCTGTGGCTTCTGTAATGATGTGCTGTCCAAACATGTTTATTTTCCTGAACTGGAACACTCAGAGTGGTGAAAATATTTTAGAAATTTGAGACAGGATCTTGATTTAAGAGGGTGGTGATGGGTCCTGAGGCTGTTTCATAGATACATATTTATATGAACGATGCACTAATTGGATGGGACTTCACTTTTGTTGTACTTGTTACAATGACAGTAAAGATAATCTGATGTTTTGACCGCTTGAGAATCACTGAGTTAAATGAGCTTAAATGTATGTGTTTCAGTTGAGTCACAATCACTGGACAGTTATAGATAGCATATTCACGGGCCTCCCTCTCCCAATAACTCTTGTAGTGGTCGGGCCTCACCAGCTACAGGGGGCCTCACTCTGGTCAGTGTGATAAAACATGATTTTACAATTGAACAACCAGTTGTGTCCACATATAAAGCTTTGGTTAGGAATCACATCTTTACATGTTCATTATTACTATGTTGATTCATTTGACTAATATAACAAAGTATGCACTCTTCTTTTCTTTACTCTACTCTACTCTACTCTACTCCACTCTACTCTACTCTACTCTACTCTACTCTACTCTACTCTACTCTACTCTACTCTAACTAGCATCCTCTCTTTGTTCTGTAACTTTTTTTTGCTCTGGGATACACAAACACAAACATACAATGTGTTTGGAGACTCCCTCTATGGCTCTATTGCATTTGCACTTGTCAAGGACTTGAAAAATAAAGGAGGCCTCACTTTGATCAGAGGTGGCCCTGATTGTACTTAATCATTAACGAAAAATACTTTACAAGTATCTAGTTACAAGAATCTACTCATGTTAAAGCAAAAGGAATTCATTAAAATGGCTATAAATCACAAAGTATTTTGACTACAATTATATGAATATTTGCCTTGAAATTTTACAAATAAATTTGTAATCTGGAAGCATCTGTGTATCATGAGCATGCTGTATCAAACCAAACAATAATGCAAAGTCATTCATATTAGATCAGTATTTTTTAAAAATATATTATCTCCGGAGTTTCATTGTAGAAGAATTTTTCCTGCCAATGTTGTCATTAAACTGTCTGTTCCTAAATCTGTGGACATGTTAGTGGACATTCTGTTTTTGATTAATTTGGTCCTCTATCCTATATCTATACTGCTAATCCTTTTCAGAGGTCTTGGGAGGGCTTGTGCCTATCACAGCTGAAAACTAGAAAAGCACTCGGAGAGTGCAGACCTCCGCCAGCACCACAGTCCTCTTCCATATTGTGATTTTAACCATAAATATTAGTCCTGCCTTTATTTCATCGAAATATTTAGATTCCTTGACCATGAAAACATACCTTTAGCCATTGGATTCATAATTACCTCCGCCAAGGAGGTTATGTTTTCGGGAGAGTTTGTTTGTCTGTCTGTCTGTCCGTTTGTGAACAAAATAACTCAAAAAGTAATAGGTGGATTTTGATGAAATTTTCAAGAAATATTCAGCATGGGGAAATGAAGAACTGATTCGATTTTGGTGTTGATGCGGATCAGCGTCTGGCCGCCATGGCGAAAAATGTGATTTCTGTGAATAACTACTGAACTAAAATAGATATCATCATGAATCCAATTGCTAATGATGTGTTTTCATGATCAAGGAATCTAAAAATTTAGATGAAAGAAAGGTAGGAGTAATATTTATGGTCATAATCACAATATGGCTGAGGACTGGTGGAGGTCTGCGCTCTCCGAGTGCTTTTCTATTGATATCTATTTTAGTTCAGTAGTTATTTACAAAGATCACATTTTTCACCATGGCGACCAGACGCTGATCCAGATCAACACCAAAATCAAATCAGTTCTTCCTTTTCCCATGCTGAACATTTCCTGAAAATTTCATCAAAATCCATCCATTACTTTACTTTAGTTATTTTGTTCACAGACAGACGGACAGACAGACAGACAGACCCTCCTGAAAACATAACCTCCTTGGCAGAGGTAATAAGCGGGAGGCAGGGTACACCCTGAACTGGTCGACTGCAGGGCCACATAGAGAGACAGACAACCATTGACACACTCATCCACACCCTCAGAGATATTTGGAGCCACCAATTAACCTGTCAAGCATGTTTTTGGTCTGTGGTAAGGCAGAGTACCTGGACAGAACCCATGCATGCACAAGGAGAACATGCAACCTCACAGAAAAGCCCTGACCCACACAGGGGCTCAAACCAGCGACCCTCTTGTGGCGAGGTGCGTGCACCATGCAGCTCTTAATTTGACTATTTTGATTAGGGATGCATGATATTGGAGTTTTGTTGTTATCTTTTATGACATTTTTTCCAAACTTTTTTTACTGCCAATAACAATGATTTTTGGCAAGAGTACGTGGTTTCTGTTTTACTCAAATTGGCCAGTTCATCTCATATTTTACTCTTGAATAGACACACCATTGCTTTTAAACTGTAAACATTTAGCAGAAATAGGGTGGGGCACTGTGCTACATTCATAAATTATGTAGGTGTTGCAGGGGTAGGATAATATGGCTTTAAATACCAGGAGAAAAAATTTTGATATCTGCATGTACCAATATTCCACTTTTGAAGCTAATATCTACCTACATCATGTCACAGACCATATTTCTGATTTTATTTAGGACAAAACATATGAAAGTTAAAATGTTGGTATTGTGTCAGTACTTTTGATAGAAAACCGCAATTGGTTTTGCCTTTGTTTCTTCCATTTTTCAATGTTCTAATAAAATGAGCTACAATACTTCTCATAGAAATCACTGAAGTTGAAATAAAAGAACTGATTTTAAAAATGGCCCAAACATGTACATTTGCATCAAAGTTTGCTCAATTACAGGGAAAAGAGTAAATGCTTCTCACTCCTGACCTTAAAAAGTTACATTTAATTGACAAAATGACAACTGACAAAGTCACAGACAAGAGGTAACTTTAATTCAACATTGTGAGAGTCCAAAAGTTATCTTACAGCTCAGTTTTCATCAAAAACAATAACAATCTATACAGTAGATTTTTTTCTTCCCTTATATCATAGAGCTGTTCAGTGTATTTGCAGTCAAAGACAAAACAGAGGAAAAATAGACACCAGCTATTTGGTTTGCATCTTTTTTGTAGTTTGTTACCTAAATACAAAACTTTGTCACCCATTACCAATATTTATGATCAAGGTGGAACTTTTGCTTACAAAGAAGCCATTGTATGACAACAGACCTCTGCAGCTCATTTGAAACAGATACGGCGTGGCCCCTCCCGCCCCGGCCCGACCAGCGCGGGCACACAAGTGGCTGAAAAACACTCGTCTGTCAGCAGGCGCCTCTGTTAAAATGCTCCTTTCTGCCCACTTAACAAAACCAGGCTCTAGGAAAGAAAAGCAAAGGAGAAAAGCCCTATTCTCTGTCCAGCAACAGCTTGAAGACACAGGGTGGACACAAAGAGGGGACTACAGAGATGGCCGAGGGGCCGAGGAGCTCACTTTCATGCTCCCTCACTTCTTCTTGTTCTGTTTAGCTTGTAATGAAGCTGATTTGTCCGAGAGGAGGGGAGGGGGGGTTGACTGGAGTCCGACCTACGACTTCATGTTTGAGATTAAAAATTGTGCTGTGACAGTGCTGCTATCCGCTGTGCAGCCCTTTGTACTACAATTAACTCAGAGCTGTGTTGTCGCACTGTAGTGATCCTGTGGTTAATGAGAAATATCGCCAACATGCTGTTTGAATTATTTCATTAATAGAAAAAAAAGCTACATAATCGCTACAAAAAAGACAAAGTGCAATGAGCACAGCCGGAACAGACCTCTGAGCGTCCTTCAAAGCGTGCCATCGCTGTCGTATTATAGTACATCGGGGTGTGTGTGATTGTTGAATTATGGCTCTTTGTATTCTAGTCTGGCTTCACCACCAAACAGAGTGGGTTTGTGCTTTGTCCCCAAGTTCCCATGAATTCCTCTGTGGCAATAGACAATTGTGGTGAGGGTAGAAAACTGTACACGTGATTGAATGAAGAATGGGTTTGCATTGTTAAGGCATCTAGACTGCTGGTAAAGATTACAGTGACAGAAAAAAAAGAAATAGTATATAGATACAGTCTGTAAGCAGGCATAAATAACGCAGGAAAAGAAAGAACAGAGAGGGGAAAAAAGAGGAACTGAAAGAAAGAAAAACATTTTCTTAGATCTCTTGGTTTTCACACATACAAAAAAAGAAAGTGTCACTCAAGAGAAGAACCCATGCATATTATCAGCTCAAGAACAGTTTCAATCTGAAAGCCTCAAAGAGTTCAAACAAAAAGATATAGATTTACAGTATATATTAATGTGTGTATATATTCTTAAAAAATCTACTTCAACCAAATACTCTGAATAAGATGCTACTTCTTGCCATACAATAAACATTTTCATAAGGAAACAAAACTGATTTTTTATTAACTTACAAATAATACAAAAATAGACAATGGCATATTTTTGAATCAACAAATGAAAGCATAGATGCAAAACAACATACAAAACACAAAGAGATAAAAAAGTCACATTTAAATAGTGAGAGACAACAGTAAATAATGAAACAAAACACAGTGAAATATGTTCACTTACTGTATTAAACATACACAACACAACCAAACAAAGGTGAGAGGCAATGTACAAATACAAGGGATAAATACATTATTTATAGGATATTTTACAGGAATCCCCTTTTGTATCCAAATCCAGGTTTCTCATGTTGAGCGGATGAGATATTGACACACACAGTAAATCTATCTTCTGTACTGAGAAGCTGCCTTAAGACATTTAATGTTTACATTTTCAAACTAGAGCTATCGCAAAAAGGAAGTGTCAAATGAAAAAGTCAACTTTGTTTATGTACAAAAATATATCACATATATCACGCTTTTATTCTAATTTGATATTTGCTAGACTCCTTCAGTACAGTGCTGGCTGGACGCACACATCCTCTGGCTTTTCAAGTCTTCTCGAAAATCACCTTCGAAAAAGAGTTTGGCTTTATCTTCGCCTTTTTCTTCACATGACAAACAGAAAAGCATATTGCAAACAGCTCAATCCTCACAGTTTTATTTCAATTCAAACAAACCAGACATAAAAAAAGAAAGGCATGTCTTCTGATTTGGGGAGTTACACAACTTGTACATTTGTGGGATAATTAGCAGCAAACTTGAGGGTTTATTTTGTTCTTTTGTGAAACTTTTTTTATGTGTATTGTTGACCTTAGTTTGATTTGGCCGGTGTGTTGTTTTGTGGTTTAAGCGAGCAGGCCGAGCTATTGTGACAGAGGTTACGTAAACTTCATGGTCAAACCGACACTTGACTTTTGTTTGTGCGAGTTGTATTGCGAGACGTTGTGGGGGCTCACCAGTAATCAAACCCAAACCTAACAGGCATAAACATAAAGATAAATAAATGCTCCTTTCATGAGGTCAGTGTCACACTGTGGGTAAACTACCAGTCTCTATCAATCCGTCCAACGCCGTGTCAGAGAGGCTACGCTAATCCAACCAAGAGGGAAATAACATCACAGAGGTTCGTGTCGTCCCCGTCTTCCTCCTCCCCAATCCCTTCAGATGATATCCCAATGGAAAGGCCTGAGTTTTACAGAGTCCTGCGTTTTATCTTCACTTCAGCTCCAGAGCATAACAGAGACTCGCCAGACTCTGCTACTGTGTCTTTTTCCTCCCTACATTCCCAAAACCTCCAGCCATCCCAAGATCCTCTACATGGGTGGAACGATCATCCCGGGAATCGCTGCTTTGTGGGAAAAGAGGGGGAGGAAAACAGTGGAAGAGGGAGTAAAAAATGATGGAAAAAAGAGAGAGAGAGAAAGAGAGAGGTCAGTCATGTGATTGCTGGATTTCATCTGTCATCACAACAGTCACATAACAGAAATGTGCTCCAGCATCTGGCGAACAAAGACGACTCTCCCTCATTATCTCTTCATTCCGAGGCCCCGAAATCAAAACATTTTTCTCCGCTGCTCGGCTAACTTGGCGCACACTGACAGCATCATTCAACTTTTCGCAGGCTTTCTGAATAGCTTCATGCAAGAGCTGCCACTGTTAATTGTTAGCAGTTACATTGTGAAAGGCCATTGTGCATTTTGGAGCATAATTCAAACACAAGAGAGAGTTGTGGTGACGTGTGAGGACGGAGGTGGTGAAATTACACTCAACAATTC
Organism: Scarus forsteni; assembly: GCA_036419115.1. Classification (NCBI taxonomy): domain Eukaryota; kingdom Metazoa; phylum Chordata; class Actinopteri; order Labriformes; family Labridae; genus Scarus; species Scarus forsteni. The sequence continues at coordinate 2,239,706 of JAZDUH010000011.1, forward strand.
AAAAATCCCATTAACTCCCACACCAGGAAGAGAGTCAAGGGAAGTTTTTGCTTGCATTTTGTTACCATGGGGCACTTATAGCAACCATCAATAATATTTTTTACTTACAGAAAACATTTTTGAAGTCATTCACCACTATCAAACAATTGAGCAGGGGGTTTAACACTCTATAAGAGGTCACGATTTTGAAAAATAAACATCAACTCTTGCATTATACACACTTTTATTAAAGTGTTTCTGTGATTCCAAAATCTGTCATAGGCATTATTAGGTCTGGAAGTCATTCCTGGGAAGGGATGGGAATGGAGAACAAGATTCAGTTAAGAACTGGATCTCATCCATCATTTGTCTTTCTGCTGATCAATGATGCAATCAGTTTCTTTCACTAAGTTCTACATGTTGCTAAATCTTGACCTCACACTCTGGTGAGGGGCAGTCAGCACAAATGGCAAAGACTAAAGAAACTGGTCCTTGCAAAAGGAGACTTAAGTGGTCCTACATCCCAATGTTTGATTTCTGGGGCTTGGGCTGAGTGATATTCAAGAAAAAAAGATTAAAAAAAAAAGAAAAAAAAAATATAAATGCTCTGATAAATGTGTCTTTTTATGTGCAAAAACTGATTCATTATTTAACAAAAAAAAATTATTGGTTTTTCTATTGCATACTTCAGGCGTCTACCAAGGACAGTGATAAACACGCATCAACACAAACAGGAGCAGAGTGGGGTCACACATTTTTTAACTTCACATTTTAACCCATGGCTTGCTGTACCATTACTTAAATCCAACATTAATGTACATCTCTAACATCTGTCATCTAACCTAATTAACCTTAGTCTGACAAGTGAATCTCAGTTTCTTAAAGTTCTGTAGCTCACAGCATTGCACTGCCTAGCGTCTGTGGTTGCAGCTGAGACTGTTTTAGGATGGAAGATTTTAAAATGGTTCCATGTTTGGGTCTTCATTTGGATACACATGATCAACATATTTTTATTTAGTTATATTCTATATGATATAACAAGGCTAAAGAACGGAAAAATAATCTAAAGACATATTTTGAGCCACGTGGCAAGGATTGTTCATATTGCAATAGCAGTACAAAAACAATTTGTTGTTCAGACTTATCTGGCTGTGTGTATACCATGCTAAAACATCTATTGACACAGCAATGCATCAAATATCGGGAGTGCCATGAGTTTGACATCACTGACATAGAAAACTGTGGCCTACATTTTTTTGGCTTGGGGACAGGGGAAACAAAAAATTATTTGGACCAAGAAGCGAAATCAGTAATGGCATTGACTCCAATAAAATCTGTCAATCCCCATACCTGTGATTTTCCTTCGCATTTGTTTGATGGAATGACACTGAATGAATCAGAGCGGAAGCATCGACAGCTCAGAGTTTTTAAACTGTTACATTTCCTCTGATTTGATCACATGTAGGTTTACCATATACAGCCAGCTAATCCAGCATGTTTTATTCTTTTAAATAAATTTGTTGAGTCAGGATAGTGTTACAATAATGCACTGCTCATGTCATCTTATCCCAAAGACGGTATGTTGAAAGGCACTTTTCTGTCCCTGTTTAACTGATCAGACTGAAACTGTATTATGCATGGATTTCAGGCCTGTATTGAATCTACCAATTAACATCTCTGGAGATCGCTGGTGGTTTTTACTAGTGCTACGTACCTCAGCTAACTGGAAAAGAAGGCCTGATCAGGCTTAAGTATTAGATACAGTGACTCAGACTATAGTCTACAGTCTACGGCTGATCTGGTTGTTTAAGAGTTAACATGGAAATGAGACCAATGAGTTTTTCTCTTTTAAACACTTTTTAAAACAATTTAACTTCTCACATCATCTCCTGCCATCCAACAGCTCCTACATACTAACCCCCTCAATCTTGCCCCTCCCCTCCTCCCATTTCAACACACAAGCCATCACAGTGAGAAATTTTTCATATAACATATTGGCTCCCTATTGATTCCCCCTCTCTTCAATCCACTAATTCCCCGGTTATTTCCTAAGTGTCTCCGGCTGTGAGTGTGCATGTGTTTGTGTGCATGTGTGTGTGTCAGTGTGATCGGTGCGCAGTGGCCAATGGCCTATGGGTCACCATGGTCAGCGCTCATCAACGCCGACAGAGGAAGTGAGGAAGTGCTTAGCTTGGGGCTCTGATAAAGATTCCCATCCATCATTTCTCTCTCGCAGGATCTCAACACCATGAAACATCCTGCCTAGACCAACAGAGCCGGCGCTGCATTCGATGGAAATGGGAGAACAGAATGACCCATGGTATCATAACAACCCACCCTTGAACACCAGCCCCCTTTACAAAGACACCCACTGGAGGTCAGGGCAGGAAGCAGGAAGTGAAAACAGGAAATGGGACACATATGGTGTGGCATGCTGTCACTCTGAGTTGAGAGTGACAAATAAAAACAGAAGAGTGAAGAAGAGTAGGGTGGGATGAGTTGTTGGTGCAAATAATCAGTTTGGAATGGAAAGAAACGGGAAAATTAAAGAGAGTAACATACTTCAGGAGAAGGCCAGGCCTTGCAGAGAGTTGGCTGATGAGTACTTGCTAGAGTCCACAAAAGACTGATCTATAGTGAGGAGGGAGAAGTTCGGGGAAGGAAAGAAAGGAAAAAGAAAGGGGTTGAAGAGGAAGAAGATGGGGAATAAGAGGAGGAAGCGAGATTAAAGTGAGAAATTGTTATAAAAGGGTGAAGAAGAGCAAGATCAAAGCTCAATGAGGTGGCATGTAATCTTGTTTAATTAACTTTACGTTAAAACAACAAGTCTGTATCCATCAAGTGCCACAATTTACTGTGTATAAAGACAAGCAACAAGTCTCCTTCTGCTACTGCTGTAGAAGGAAGAAGCCAAAACAGATCCTCCTTGACAACAACTGGTAACACCAAAAAGACAAAGTCTGACAAATTCTCCAAGACAGTAACGAAGAAATGAAGAGAGAAAACTACAAATCTACAATTACATTCTACTTTTTACCAATCAGTTCTTGTTTGCCTTGCTGAGCTTGGCAGCTTTGCTCATTTCTGGATTGGTTTTGGTTATCATAATTATGATGTTGCTTTTATAACACTGACAAAGACAAAATAGATTTTCTCATATCTTAGCCTATTGTCCTTTATTTTTCTTCTTAAAGAAAATTTCCATTGGAAGTTTGTGAATGTTACAAGAATGCCCTGTATTAAATGCTGTCACTTTACAACCACACCATTTTTACATTGAAATAAAAAAACTGATTGAAGGCATAGAAACACTTTAGAGGACTGGAGGGGCTGTAATATATATGATTTTGTTTTTTGGAGGCCTGGATATATTGTTGCTTTAATATATCAATTGTTAGCTGAGTCAACATAACTTCAAATGTTTGACTTTGACTTTTTGCCCTATCTTGCAATCTTAACAAATCCTTATAATACAATACTGAGCCTGCATAAAATCACCAGTAAAATGTGATCACTTCTTCCCTGTACCATGACCAACATTCCCTAAAATGTCACTCATTCCTCATTTTTCCAGTTTTTACTCACAGAAAGATAAGAGGCAGCAGAAACATAACCCTCTTGGTGGAGGTAACACTGTTGGCCGACAAGGATGGACTTGAACTTTTTCCAGTGAAGATGTTTTCCAACTGTTTTGACTCATCAATATCAACTGTTTTTATCCCTTCCCTTTTTAAAGTCTTCTTCTTAGCTACAATTATGTCACACCATCAGTGCCTGTGCAGGCAGCCAGTATGAATGACAGGCATTGGCTTCCTTTTATTCGAAATGACGGCCTCAAACAGCACATTGTGTTTATTCCCGTGTGATTTCAAGCATGGGTGGAAACACCAGCAACACGCTTAAATATTAGAAGTGCTGTGTTCAACTTTGCTTACACAGAGAAGCTTTGCGGATCTACTTTTCAAATAGAAAAATCCACAAAATCAACATGAGATTTAACACAGAATAGGATTCATAAACCAAATAAATATTGGAATTGGCTTCGACAAATTTGAACCATCTCCATTCCTTGTCTCAACTGTGAATTGTTTTTCTGAAACAAAAGTTCAAGAAAAAGTTATTTGCTGTATTTCCACAGCTGCCACAGATGCTTTCATTTATCAGCTGAATTCAATTTCTGCACTGTAAAAAAGAATAGTTGTTTTAACTTTAAAAAGTTAGTGTCCAGGTTGCCTTAAAATTTTAAGTTATCTGAATTTAGAAATTTAACTTCAGTTAAATTAAGAACGGTTCAGATCAAGTGAACTTCTTAAGTTCAATGAACTTGCTATTAAGTCAGCTCTACTTGAACCGTTTAGTTTAACAAACTTCTAAAAGCAATCCAATTCCAATAGCATTTTTTTATGCCAACACAGTAATTAAACTTCTTTAAACTACAGTTTTAAAGGTAAAACAACTTGATCTGAAGTTCAGGTCACTGATGATTTTGAGCTAAATTGACTTATTGCATTTTGATTTAACTTAATGTTTCTCTTTAACTTTTACTAAAATTCGTCTGGCTTGTTCAGTGGAAAACGAGCTTATAGCTCACATCTTTTACTGTTTTATTTCTTTGTACAGTTACTGTTAGTGAAGAGGACAGTTTCAAATACAAGACATAAAAAAACCCTTCATTGATAAATGTTTTGATTTTCAAGTTTGATCAATGTCCCATCATGAGAAGGCTGAACTTATTACTTGCTGCAAATCAAAAGAAGGAGCTAGGAATGCTTTGGCATAACTTCTGGAGAGTGGTTGCACCCTCTATCTTATATAGCCCATGAGCGTCACTTTGAAACATACTTGGTGGCTAATGTTTCTCAGCTTACCTTGCAGGCTGTTAGCATTAGCGCTGGTGCAAGTGGGCGGAGGGGAGTTCTGGGGTCTCACAACAGGGGCGAAGGCGCTCTTCTGCTTAACGGCGGCAGACACCATGTTGGCCGGGGAGAAGGAGAAGATGCCGGAGGAGCTGCTGCAGTTGGAGGGCAGGCTGGTGGACGAGGCCATGGTGGGGCTCGACGGGACGACTGAAAGAAGAGAGATGGGCAGGGAAAAGGAGGGGTTAAGGGAGGGTCACGGGGAGCACGTCAGGGATGAGTGACGGGGGAGGAAAGATGAAGACGGAAGGGGGAGAAGTGAGGTTAGAGAGAGGGCCGAGGGCAGAGGACAGGCAGACGGGATGAGCAGAAAGGGACTGATCAATGGATGATGGCAGGAGGGATAATGTTTTGGACTCAGGTCATATGGCTCAGACTTTTTTGGCAACCTTTTTGTTGTTGCTAAGCAAAGACCTGACAATTACTTATTCTGTAGCTAAGACAAAAATGTGTGTTTGGCTGGAAAGTTCCACTGAAAACAGCCAAAAGTAGTTTTCCCCCTTATCACTCTGTTTTGATGACTCATCCTGTTGCTAAAGGAGTGTTGAGGCTTGAATTAAACTTTGTCCAAAACTAGGTGCAGAGTCTGTTATTTGTTTTAAGAGGAAGTTACTCATAAGACTATACCAGGTCCTCTATTGTCACAGAGAAGCATTAAGAAAACAGAAAGAGCACAAGGTTAAAACAAAACACGACATCTGGACTGATCACATAAGGTTGACACAACTCAATACTTGTTTTACTGCTGCCTCCTTGAGAATTTTTAGTCACATATCCAGTCACTTGGTATTCCAGAGAATGAAACCTTGTCACACCATGTAATTCATCCATGTAACTTTGACATTAAGGGGTTATAGAATATCATTGACCTAAGGCCCTCTTAAGTTTAGCTGGCTCTTTCTCAGCCATCTTGTTACACTGTCAACTCACCATAACACATGAGTAATTACAAACATGCTAGCTGTTATCATAAAAGCTTTTAGGATTCCAAGCCGGCAATAGCTATGACAGGAAGCATTATGATTTGCGAGTGTATGTGCTTCCATCCATCTATACATCCAGTTCTTGTTAACAGGATATTAACAAAAAAAAATTGCACATATAGTAGGTCTAGATTGTTGTAAGATATGATAAACTGACAAATTTTGGAGGTCATGGGCAAATGTCATTAGGTCTTATTTCAAAGATTTGAAATCCAGAGAATTCCTTACTTTTATTGTCATAGGAGGTTTCTTGTCTGCCTTATTTACTATAAAAACATTTGCTTAACCTGTGCAGACAATCTGAAAAGGAGACAAATTAAGGACTAAAATGAATTAATGTTGTCTGTAACATGGTTAATAGACATAAGAACTGTGTCTCCTTTATGGGGGGAATTGAATAGAGCCATGAAACTTTGCAAATGACGAGACCTACCCAATCCTTGCCATTGAAACAAGTTCAGAATAAATGAAAACTTTTCAGCTTTTACATTAAGCAGCATAATGGAAATGCCATTTGCATCCAGGATGTTTTGACAGGCTGAAAGTAAACCTGGTAACATCTAAACTATGGACAGTTGTCCTCTGTCTCCCTGACTGAAGTATGCTCATAGTCTCAGAAACACTTTTATTATTGGCTGTTGTTTTTTTCAAGAGACCCCTAGTGGCTGAATTCACATTTGCAGCTTTTAATGACATTAAATCTCATTTTTTTTCAATCATGTCATGTTGTAAAAGGTTTATAAATGGATTAGCCAAAAGAAAAATCGTTAGTGTCATAAAAATCCTTGTCAGACAAACGCTCATTCAAAACTAGTCCTTTAAAACTGATTGATGACTGAAACTGCTTATAAAATCCTCATCTGGTCAGGCTTTTCATAAAAATATTTCAGGTTTTTAGCCAAGTATGCAACCCCCTTAGTCTAGATTAAAGCCAAGTAGGTTTTGTAAAAAAAAATAAATCTGAAAATTTATTTTTCAAAACAAAAAAAAACCTTTATACAAGACAATTTTTTAGCTGGATTTCCTTTTGCCACAAGCTGCTGCCCAAAATGAGTTACAACCATGAGGCTTTGCAGACCAAAATGACCAGGAGGTTATCTTTCCAGCCCAAATCCTTCCTCCCTCTGACATCATTCCATCCATCCTCTGCCTCTGGGTTTGTCTTTTGTCTGCTAATACACTAAGAGCATTTTCCCCCTCAGTGATTTTACAATCAAGCCAGTCGTATTTCACCTGCCCTCTGATATCTGCTTCTGCCTTTATTGTTGTTATTATCCAACACTTAGCTTTTATGGCTCTTCCTGACAAATCCTCGCAATAAAGTCATAATCCATTTATGAAGGGGCCTAACTAATCAATTAATGAAAATTGGACCTACAAAGGCAGGCCGAGGGGCCATTGATTGAAAGTGTCTGTGTGGGGCCGATGAGCCTGTTAAAATACTTGTTAACACCCAGGAATCAAAGCGCTGAAATGGAATTGCTTCTCTAGCAATTAGTTTATTGATTTAATCAAGGGTCTTTAATGTAGAGGGTGAATGTGTGTGTGAGCGGAGCTGGTTGGGGGGGTGCTAGGTGATCTGCTCCCCTGGCCAATAAAGTCAGGATTTGTGTTTGACTCTGTTCTTAAAGAAACAGATGAGCCAGCTGAACTGCACCATTTTCCCCGAGTGTCACTTATTGTTTGCACCTCCAGTTCTAACGTCCTGTGAAACACTTTTTGCTGTTAGATTTAAAAGGCTGGTGTTCAATCTTTTGTTCTTTTTCCTATCTTGATTTAGACTTCCCCTCTCTCTTTCAGATCAAGGATGTGGTGTGTTTACTCACTAGCATAGGGCGAGTTGCCTGCAGATCCATTGAGGAAGTTGGGCGAGGTGCCCAGGGTTGCCATGCCAGAGTTAGCGTAGCCATTCATGCTAGTGGAGACAGAGCTGTAGCTACTCTGCTGGGGGGTGGAGCTGGGGACATAACCATGAGGGGACACACTGCTTGTACTCCTACTGAAACCTATGGACAGAGATAGACAGGGGGACAGACAGAGAAAAGGTGTTAGGGTTGCTGCAGAAAGCGAACAAAACAGAATAGGAAGATTGACAGCCTTCTTACTGCACTGCCTCGCTCTTTAAAGCCCAGTTCTGACCAAAGATTTGCAACAAGATGAGTTATTAATTGCAACTGCCTGCAGCAATCTGCTCTACAACAATCAGATAGCCTGACAGCTCGTACTGAACACCTGAGGTAGACAGTGTATTGTTTCCACACCAAAATATCTGTTATTTGGATTCCACTTTTTCCAGCTACTTTTCAGGCCTGTTTTTAAGCTGTATGTAGCATATAATGTGAATAAGGACAGGAATAACTGGCTGTAATTCTGCTTTCTTTAAAATAGTGAAAGAAACAAATTAAAAAATAAAAACAAAAAAGAGAATAGAAATTTTAGATGCATCTGTGGGTGCCTTAGTTGGTTACTTTGGGACTTTTGTCTTTTTTTGCAGTTAGCCTTAGAGATATTTAATGTCTTGTCTGATGGCCCTGGTCAATATAGGAGCCGTTTTGCAAAGTAGGATGGCAGTCCCCAACCTTTTTGGGACCCTGGCAGGTTTGAAACCTATGTTTTCAGGGACTGTTTTTTTCACAAGGGTGTTGTTTCTGTTCAACCAGTGATCATGTTAACTGGTGACTATCAGTTGACTTCAAGGCTGTGTTAGTGTTAGTGTTATTTTAGTTTTTCATTAGATACATATCTGATGAGGATTCAGACATAATGGTGAACACAAAAACAGAGAGATCCACGAGGACTCTTTCTACATTTAACAAACACTAGTTAACGCAATAGGCAAAAGCACTTTTCTTGTCTTGTTCATTAGTCCATGCTGATATGGTGATTATATGGATAATATTAGTTCTGACTGGAGGTTGCATGATATTGAATACTGTTTTTTGGCCATATCTAATATTCTATTACTTCTTAATACATTTAAAATTATTCTGATACAATACTAATATATGTACTGCTACGTAAAATGTATACAGTCAATTATGAAAAAATAAAATTCCCTCACTGAGACAGTCTTTCAGTGTGTCAAAAAGATGAGATGAATGAAAAACAAGGTTTGATTATGTATTAAATGACACTGTACCCTTTTCTAAATATATTTATTCATAGATTTAAGGTGAAAATACACCATTATTACCTCCAGCTTATAAGGCAGAGATATAAGATACACACAACTAATATGTATTGCTAAAATACTGTATCAGCTGTAAATATGTGCTTATAATGATAACCTCCAGTACCAGTGTCATACCAGTTATATGTACATCCTTTTGTTCTAATACCGTTGAATGGTGAGTTTATATCAGGCCTAACTTTTGCTGCAGTCAAAGCTGTGACAGAGACAGGAAGCCAATGTAAGACATCTTAACAGATGATCCAGACTGACAGATGTGAGAGGGTTTTTTTTAAAATAAAACACATCATAGACTTTATTAGACAAAAAGAGGCATAAAAGTGGTAGTGCCTAGTGAAAACAGGATCCATGGCCCAGCCCTGATCTGCAGTCCTATGTCTGGAGACAGTTATTGGGTTGCTTAAGCAGAGAAACAACTACTGACTTTAAAGGATGGGATGGCTGATGATTACTGTGCAATTTTTGGTGAAAAGTAGCGACTTGACCAATTAAGTTGCAGGCAGCCCCCTTAAATGGCATGAATGGGGCTACAACAGCTTCGTTCACAGAGAGACAACTGTCCCCTGGTATGACCTAAAATGGTTTTGTTGCATCCCAAATCTTTGGTCTGATCTGGGTTTAAGAAGGAGACATAGGGAAATCCTTTGAGAAGACAGTTTATGTAAGAGCAAGAAAGAAACGACCAGGGCAGAGGAAGTATGATACAAGAGGGAACTAGCTGTAATGTAACCACTGAAACATGAGGCCTTTAACCTCATTGGCTCCTCTCCAAAATTAGATCTATTGATAAGACAATTAACAGTAAGAGGCCTCTGCAGCTCTCCTGTAATTTATACAGAATTAAGCCAGTATACCTGACAGGACCCTATCCTGCTTCATGCTTTACTGAAGCAGCGAACAGAAAGAGAACAAAACAGAGAGAAGACTATAAATATACATCTCAGGTCCAACATGCTGACACAGGCAAAAAGAAACAGCTGGAGATGAACATCAGGAAGGTCTGCTTTCTGGTGCAACAAAGGCTGTACTTCCCTGCTGTTTAGGCCTCTCATTTCATATTAGACATCACCTATTCCCCATCCTCATCTATTACAGGCTGCAAACCGTGTGCTCGACACCACACAGCTGATATCTCTTGTTTTCTTCACACCTGAACATGTTTCCAGATGAAGATGAAGGACAGAGGAAGAGGCAAGGGAAGATCATTGGAAGTATTGAGACACATCCAGAGGCAGGTCCATCCGCTCTCCTCTCTTCCCCTGATACATGTGATGAATCACCGCTGACTGCACCCACATCTCTCTCTGTCAGACGGGGGCCGACCCCAGTCTAATATACACACCCCTAGGACCCACTCGTATTTCTCCATCGTACTCCATCCGTGGCTCCCTTTTTCTCCATTCTTCACTCTCTCACCTTCATTCTTCTCTTGACTGGAGTTTTCCCTGTTTCTCTCATCCTCCCCCTCCCTCTGTCCTCCTTTATCAAACTCTTCTTATTTTCTCCATGCTCTTAAATCACCTTTTCTAAATTTCCCACGTGAAAAATAAAATGTCCCTATAGCACCACTCATCTTTCCTAGACACTCCTATTTCCAAAACGAGGAAAAAAAGATAAATTACGGCCACTTTTCCCATGGTAACAGCCTCTAATTGTTTCCTGTTGAGTTCGCTCACCCTGATTGGCCGTTTGTGCCACCTCTGACCCGGTGAAGGAGTTCACAGCCATCATGCCAGCATGGACAGAGCCGCTGCCAAGACCGGCGAGCTGGTTATGCCCCCGTGGAACTGTTGTGTAGAGGGCCTCTGCGATGTCCGCCGCTCTTTTCAGAATCATCTCCTAATGAAGAGAGACACAGCTGTGGTTACAAAGGAAGGAAAAAGAAACCAATGATGGAGAAAAGTCCAAGAAACCACTCCTGGGGCCTTACCTATTCACATTTCCTTGACTGCAATGAAAAACATCACAGGGTCAAGAAAAGGTGAGAATAAGGCTCTGTTTACACTACATGGATTTTTAAAGTTCTGCACTAGGACCAAAAACCTTTAATAGCAATGCCAGGCACACAGATCCACTAAAATGACCAAAGAATTAAAGTGTAGATGCCAGGCCAGTAGTTGGGATTGTGGCTTTGTCATGATACCACATAGGCAGGCTCACATTTTCTTCCATCTACTGGGCTATAAGCATAAGCTGACTGTGAATTGGAGAAAGACGATGCTTTTGAATAAACTGATGGTGCAGTTAGTTCATACATTGCTGACAGATGCTGTGTTAAATTCACATGATAGGACAGAACTAATTTAACTCTGGACTCCACTGATGTTATGTTATTTCTTACTCAATGTACAATGCACATGCACCATTGCTGTGTTGCACCTAAAGTCTTAGTTTACCATGTTGCCAGTGTTCACTTGGAAAGAAAGTGCTGATTTCAAAAGTTTGCATTCTGGATTCTGCTTTCAGGCACACAAAATGCAGTTGTCAGCCAAACAGCCAAATGCATGAAGAGTTAACGTTTTTTAGCCAAAACATGTTGGCAAGCAGGGCCTGAGGCGCTACAAACAAGAATTGTAGAGAAAAGATAAACCAACTTGACTTTTACTAATTAAAACCCAAGCATAAGATGTGGGTCTATTGTGTAGAAAAGCCTCCAATTTACTGCTGATGGACTACAAAATGCTCAGCTATTGACAAGTTAGTTTTCTGTGACGTTCAATGCAGCAATAAAAGAGGGAAAAATCTGGAGATCAATATGATCATCAGATTTTCATAGGTTGTGAATGACTTCCAAAGGACATACAGCTTTTACTGACTCGAAATTTGAATGTATTAAGAAATTAAATATAAATTTCTTACGTGTTACCAATCACTTACTTTTTTAAAAACCATACTCATGCATTTCTGCTTATCTTTTGTCTAGCTTCTTTATCTTGGATTATTTTGTATTTAAGATGTTCAGGTTATGATACTGGTTATGATAATGTTATTTTAAGTCAAGTACAGAGGACTTCAAAATGCAAATAAACACTGTCCGCCATTATAGATGGATATTTCTATATTTAATCAAAACAGCAGAAATCTCACTTTAAAATGACAGTGATTAAGTATCTATGCCAAAGGACATTAAAAAATGGATAGTAGAGCCATGCTGTCTGGAGAATACAAACGGCTTTAACCAATGAAGAACCCAGAAAACCATTTCACCTAGATTAGACCTTCCTATCCAAAAAGGAATAAATGTAAGCATCTGAGTGGAGAAATGTGTGTTTGATGCTTTAAATTCTCACAAGAAAGCCAAATCTTCACTGGAGATATTGAAGTATGCAAACCCAGCATGCTGAAAGTTTTTTTTTTGTCAGTGGTTGCTGGGAGTAAATGCCTCATTAACATGCTCGTCAAATTGTTCCTTATACTTCCTCCACTTGTCTTTGCTCCATGTGTCCTTCTCCTCCTCATACCATTTCCTGTTCCCTGTTTTTGCTCTGTCAGTTGTCCCTCGACCTCTATTTTCATCCACACCACCAAAAAAGGTCATTCCACTGTCAGACCAGGGAGCGACTGAATAAATTACAAAACAAAATCAGGGTAGCTCTAGCTTTGACAAAATATAATACAGAATAAAACAGGCGGTTGAAAAGAAACACAAAATAAATCATTTGTCAACCTTCAAAATACATTCAAACCATTTTAGAAGAAAAAAAGTTTCAACAATTACAGGTATTAGAACTTTGTGTATTTTGGGTCAAATTCACCAAGTCCTAATCCATTTTTTCTTGGTTAAAATGGGCAGCTGAGTCATGCAACATAGGCGCAGCTGGAATTAACAAAAAATGGAAACTCGGCTGACTTTGATCATGCAATCTCCATCAAGGCTGTGAGGTAAATTCGTAGACAACACAACCATGGTTGTTTCAGCAACAACTTTAACTTTTTCATTTTAGAACTATTGCATGTTCACAGTAGGTCCGACAGCAGAACTCCCCCGAAAAGAAAGAATGGTGTCAATCCCACTTCCACAGAGCTCCCAGTCACTTGCATATAGCACTTTGGTAAGCAACAAGACACAGCCATTTCACAGGAAGTGTGTGCTGCTTTATGGCATGTGTCAACATTCAAAGAAGCCAGTTAACTATTTGGGGAGGTAGTTTACAAATCTTCGTACTATGTTCCATCATGTTTGACGCTAAGAGCTGAAAGCAAACAGTAGTGGATGAAGTGAGTGACAACATAAGGGAAAGACAAAGAAAGGAGCCAGATTGGCAAGAGTTTCAATAAACACAGTCTACAACTCAGAGATTCTGAGCTGGCTGAGTTGCTGTTGGACAGGTGAGTACAGTGGTCTTAAAGTGGTCTTAAAGCTTTTTGTTTATTTGTTAGATCTGTTGTAAACCAGTGCAAGCCATCTCAAATAGCATGATATAAGCCATTCCAAAGAGGCCTTTTAGTCAGAATACAGACAACATCATAGCAGCTGAGTTTAATAAACATTCTCTAAAAGCAAAACTTTTTCAAACAATGGACAGCTGAATGCAAAAACATCAGAATTTTTTTGTCCAAAGTTAATAATACTATCCCTCATCAGTCTTAAAAGTTAACAGATTTCTCACATTGCCAGCTTCACCTAACCTTGCATAGCAGATGGGCCTGCCTGATTCAGTTCCTGAAATCCTGCAGATCCCCATCTTGTAGCGCACCGTAGACCAATGGATTCACTCGGCTAAAATTTTAACGGCCCAATCAGGGAAAAGAAGCGGAAGTGACGAGAAGGCGTGACGTCAGCAGACGTACCGATTTGTCCTGCGCATGCACTAAAACTGCGTCACTTCCTCTTGAGCCGTGATGTGTATAAAAAAGATATCGATATATACGTGATGGATTCAGTCATAGAAATACGTACGGATCGGGCAGTGACTCCTGTCATAGATACTTTTTAAAACTTGGCAAAATCTGCCCTCCTCAGAAGTTTATTTGCAGGGATTGTCTTTGACAAGGTTCATGTTAAATATAAGAGTTAAATGAATCATCTGTGTGGTACAATTTAGTGTAAGAGGATAGTATAAGGCCGTTAGCTGTTAGCAGCTAAGTTAGCAGCTAACGGCTAACTTTAGCAGCTATGCACATAAGCTACGTCATACCGGGGCTTGATGTGGATTGACCTGTGGTGAGTGTGTCAATCAGAACGGTCGTCCAATCTTCTTCTTCTTTGGTTCAAACGGTCGTCCAATCACCAGCTACTGATTGTTTTGAAGGTCTCGCCTCTGAAAGCTAATCAGGAGAGCAGCTACCCAGATGGACTTGTGAAATATTTCCATGGCGGACACATGAAACTATCCATCTGGCGTGTCAGGTTAAGCTTCACCACCTTCTGCAGTCAAAAAAATGCATGTTGACTGTGAGGGGGAGGTAACCACACCATGTATTTACCAACAGTGCTGTTACACCCAGAGGCCCTCTATGGCTACGAGAAAGTCACAAAAACAAACTCCTGAATAATTTTGATTTTAGCAGAAAGACAAGCCCGCTGTCATGGATGTTTAGCCTAAGGACTGCCACATTTCCCATCTGTACATGTTCAGTCTGTTAAGAACATTCAAAACTGTATCACTAACTGTTTTATTGAACCTTACTGTTAACATCAAGCAGTAAATAAAGCACTTTAGTCACAACTTTTGTTAAATGAATACATAGTTCATGGTATCATGTCTTTCAGTAGATGTGATTTCAACCACACATGCAAAATTGTAAAGAACTTTTTGAGTCTTTAAGCAGCATTATGTAAAAACATTTTTTGTTGAATCTGTAGTGGCCATTGATAGCCTCTGAGTGAATCTCTAGCTGGTCGGAAAAGATGTGGGGAAACCTTTGACCTGCTGTGAATTGGCTGATAATAGACATAAAAAATATGGCTTTTCTTGCATAGGCTGCCCATTTTAAGCACTTTTTTCATATAGAGTATGCTTATTCAGCTGCTTTCTTGTCTGAAGTCTTTGTAAAAAAAGGTAAATTTAAACATAACTTACTTGTCACTCTCGTTGAGATAGTTACATTTATGATTAAAAAGTTAAAGACATGATACCATAAAAGAAGAACACACAAATCGGACAATCAACTACTTAACTCACCTTTGGAAAACAGTCATAGCCAGCTCAGCATCTGACTTGCAGCCTGTTTTTTTTCCAGCCAGTGTGTAAATGCCTGTCAAATATTTACTAGATGGCTTTCTTGCTTCTAACTCTGTCACTAACTCTTCTTCTCTTGGCCTTTGCCCTCTTAGATGAAAACTTGCTCTCCTCTCAGCTAAATGGTCTCCTGCTGCTGCGTGTGAACTTACAGCTCTTGTAAGAAGACTGCAACAGAGTGCAAGACTTACATAGTGCTAAGTGTAGAGGACAGGGGTGCCCTGAGTGCATCTGAGATGCCACTTTTGAGAATCCTCTTACAGCTAGACTGACTTTCAGACTTCTTGGAGGTGGAGAATTACATATTGTTGCTTGAAAAAATTTTAAAAAGATCATTCTTTTTTATGGTTATAAATATGGTCTAAGCTTAGAAGCAGTCCTCCGGCACATTAAACTTGTTGGGAAACATAAAATAGATGTCACTTGCAGCCTCATAGGGAAAAATGCCTAAGAGTGGAGGGCTGCCACCTGACCCCTTCCCCTGGACCATACATAATATTCCTGTGAAAGAAATTGCTGTTTGCCTTCATGTTTGTGTTTGTGTGAGTGTTTACCTGGTTATTATGAGGCATCCCGTACAAAGCCTCCACCAGGTCTGCCGCTCTCTTTAAGATCACCTCCTAAAATCAAGCACAGAAAGAAGGGCGGGATTGATCATGAGGGTGACGGCTCGCAGAGTTCAGTCACTTTTATTACATTTCACGTCCTGCTTTATGCTGTGAATGCAGAACAGAGAGTGCAGGAGGGGAAGGAGGCCGACAGAGGATGGCAGAGGAAGAGAAATGGGCCTGTCCTAGCACTTTGTTACCAGCCGGGCAGTTTGGGAGAGCAGAGGTAAGATACTGTTATCTGTGAATAAAACATGAGACTATATCTCTTTATCAGTCAACCATCTTCTACGTCTTCTCCTCCCCTGCTGTCAGCGCTGGATCATGAATCCAGCGCACATGATCACACATCAATCTCATTTAACACAACATATCATCGTAGTGACGGCTATACAACTCTGGGACACACCCGTCTCCTGCCCTGTATTAACCCCAGTAATGATCCAAGTGAATAGCCCTGCGCCCACTTTGTGTGATAAATGTAGAACATCATCGCTCAGGTGAAAACCGCCGAGTGGAATTTCCCACATCAAACATTTATCCTTCCGTACTGTTGCCACTTTCTCTGCGCTCATTTTCTAGCGCTTACCCTGCTTTCTCTCCTCGCTCTATCTCTATTCTTTTCCCTTCGCTGAGTGTATGAGTGTGTGACTCCAGGCAGTCGTTATGCCTGTGTGTGTGATGTAGACACCTACAGCCCTACGAAACCCTTTTTAAAAGTTAATGTGCCGGGGCCAGGATATATGCTGGAGGCGCGACAACCAGAAAATTGCAGCCCCCTCCCCTACAACCTTCCCCTCGTTTCCCCCTCTCTCTGCCTCCTTCCCTTAGACTCGCGCACACACACGCTGTGCGCTATACCCTCCTGAGTGTATCCCTCGCTGTGAACAAGCCCTGGAGCATGTGTGCTCTCTGTTCCGTGACACACCGCCTTTCAATCAGACTCATATCATACACACACACACACACACACACTCAGGGCCGCACACACAGGCACATGTGGAGGCTGTCGAGCACGCCCAGGACATGACGAGAGGGTCAGCAAAGCAATAAAGATTGTAGAGCGCTGTCCGAGGTGCTAAATTCACTCAATAATGGGAGCGCTGCCTCTGTGTTAACCTCCCATTACTAGCACTATCTGGGGGAGGCAGAGAGGGAGGAGACAGAAAGGGGGGAGACCGTAGAGGAGGCCTGCTCGAGGTGATTGAGAGATGTAGAGGCCCTAGGAAGGTAAGTGGTTCTTTAGTATGTATGCACCGCTCCTCGCTTCCTTCTCTCTGCTGTTCCTCGACTCCACATGCCTCCCAGGGATTGCTAGATAGGTAGATGGATGGATGATGGGAGGGAGGGGAGGAAGAGGAAGAGGGGGAGGAGGAGGGGAAATGAGGGAAGAGTAAGGCATTAGGACACAAGCAGATGCGCAGCTGGAGTGCAGTGGCGTGCACGGAGGATATATGGAACCATAGTCACTTCCATCTTACACTTTTTTTGCCTCTCTCCACCATTGACAAGTTAAAACCTTTTAGCTCTTTTCTCCAGCCTGTCTGCGCCTCACCATCTCTAATCTTCACTTCTCCCCTCTTCACCCGAATCTCCTAACTGTCTCCTGTCGCTCTCTTCTTCCCTTCTACCATCGTCTCGATTAATCACCCTCTCATGGTTCTGCTCCCTGTCTGTACCTATCAGTCTCTCGTTAGCCGAGGGATCTGTCCAGTAGCTAAACGCGATTAGGCAGCGCTCCAGAGTCGTTCTGATAAACAGATAAATGTGGTTAGCGCCATGCTGCCTCCCGAGCTCTGCCGCTGTAAGGGGAGACCATTTCCTGGGCGAAGGGTCTCTTCCCGTAAAGTCAGGCCCACAGAGACGTCAACAGGAAGGGGAACCTGATCCAGAGCAGAGCCTGGCCCCGTCTGGTAGGGCGGTCACTCATTAGCTGAACCCAGACCCCCAGCTACACCACGGCTTCAGCTATACACCCTGCAGGCTGCATGTGCCTCCATCCTCACTCTAACTGCTTGAATATCAGACCTTACACAGTGAGGCAGCTGTTTTCAGCTGGACACTGCATTACTACAGGAACATACATTGACAGTGCAGGCTCTGGCAGATGTCCTGGTCATTCCCTGCACTGTGATTGGGTTAGTGAAAGGATTGTAAGGTTAAAGTTCAATTATTTTTGTTTCTCCACTACAGTCATTGGAGGCATGTCCATTCTGCGACTGGTGTGGCACACTGACTCATGAAGGGGTGTCTCGATTTAGTGTTGTCAATCCTAGCAGATGGGTCAGGACCTATAAGTGGGTTCCTGAGCAGTTTTCAGTAGATTAACAACATGTGCCATAAAAAAGAGTGTCAAAAAGTCCTCAGGAAATGGGACTCCCAAGCATGACATACACCTGTAATTTATTCACCAATTTCTGCTGTAACACAGAGTAATCCTACACTGTTTTCTTGGGATTTTGATACATTTATGTTGTTTTATTAAAGTAACAAAGCAGGTTTTCTCAAGATTAAGTGTTTATTTCCTGAATTTTCAGCTAACACCCTAAATCTAGTTGTTATTAGCAAAAAAACTTTTTTTTTTTGCAGTTTTCCTCTAAAAATACAATGATGAAACCATTACATCTGGAGATGTACATTGAATCTGCTTTGCCATTGTTTAGGTGCCATGCCATAATGCAATATGGTTCTGGAGGAATGTGAGAGAATGGCACTGTGCAAGATCCATATTATGAACAGTCGGCACAAAGTTCTACACCCCTTGCCATTTCTGTTCCTTTTCTACTGCTAGTCCTGAGGCCGGCACAAAGAGGAATCTTCCCCTATTAGGATTAAAAAATGTCCAAAATATACATTAAAATGACATTGTGAAGAAGCAAATAATAATAATAATGTAAAATAAAATATATACCTCTATAAGATTTCTCTGATGATCAAGTTTTAAAGTTTTGGTCCGCACTGAAACACTTTTCATGAAATAAATTCTAATGCTGAAACTGAGGTCATCATTTCTCTACACGGGGGTATGGTGAATCCTGAGGAAAAACCTGCGAAGAACTTTGAGCAAAGTAGTCACACGCATGTCTAAGTAGCACTTTCACTTAGTGCCACGCAAAAATCGCATCACCAGGTTGAATTTCTTTTATAAAGAATAGCTCAGGTTCTCAATGGCAGAAAGATTCTGGCTCTTTAAGGCTTACTTCCCCAAATGGGCCCAATTTTCTGTGATTGGTTTACAGGTCTGCTCTGTGGTAATTGATCAGTTCAGTGCCGCTCAGCAACATGATGTCACCGACTGTGTTTTTAATCTAACATCTATTCCCTGCAATGGGCTTGCTACTACAAGTCAATGGGCTTCGACTGACAATTAAGCAATGGTATGATGTCACACTGGTAGGGTATGGTGAACAAGACATTTAAGGCAACTGCTTGGAGGGGGGAGAAGAAGAGGTCTTCATGCAGCAGACTTTAGCCTTGTTCATAGAGACATGTAAAACAAACCACAGGGCTATAGTATTTAAAGTCGAACGATATGAGCTCTTAAAGAAACTTTTGTACCTTATACAAGGGAGCAGCTTAAATTTGTGTATCTCCCAAAGAAAATACAGCCACTACATTTGAACCAAACTAATCCCCAGAATGAAGGAAAACCCCTGGAGTTAACAGTCATTTTAGCAATTTTAACATGGCATAAACAAACCCAAAAAATCAAGAAGTCAGTGTGTTTATATCACACTGAAAATGTAGAACTGACCCTTTGTTTCAGAATCTTCTGGTTTGCCAAGTTTGTTAGATGAAGCCAGAATGAGGCAGGGACCCCTCCTTTGTTGGTCACAAAATTTCCAATCAAATTACATTTGGCCAGAGATTGAATGAAGAAAACCACAAAAAGCGTTGCCATGGCGGCTGTGACTGGACATTTTGTAGCAGCTGAAGTTGCCAGTGTTTGCCCCTCTTCTGCCCTCTCTCCCTCATGATTGAGGCCAACACTTGAGAGAAGTGTGGTCAACAAACTGTTATTACCTCAATAAAGGCACAAATCAATAGAGCTGAAATGAACAACCGGGCCTGCCAGCTACCGCTGTTCATTTAGAAGAGACAGAGACACCACGTAGTGAGCGAGAAGGTGGAGGAGAGCAAAAAGGAGATGGATGGATACAGAGATATTTATAAAGATACAGAGGGGGGTTAATAGGCTAAAGACCAGAAACTCTCCGGGACAAGTCTTGTATCCAGAAGACATGACACACAGCGAGGACAAGTGATTTCTCTATCTTCCTTCTGCCTGTGCTCTCCATCTCTGCCTCATGGTGACTTCCCTCTGCTCTGTGTGTGTGCACACGTAGAGGCACAGTGAGGTGTGTAGGTGCATTTCTACCTCTGTGTGTAAGTGTTAGCCTGCTTGTGTACGTGTGTGTGTGAGTGTGCTGGAAGTAATAAAGTCCACCCGGGGTTGACTTCGATCCACTGACCCAGCAGGAGGTAAGACTGGACAGCTATGATGGATCACCTAACCTGCTTCTGCCTCTCTCCTCCTCTCCCTCCTCAACCTCCTTTCCTCCCTCTTTTCCTCCCTCCATCTCTCCCTTTCCTCTCCCACTTTAAATGACCTTATAGTCAGTGGAAGGATGAATAGAGGTACTTGTGCTTTGCAAATCAAGTGTTTGTTTGGGCAGAAAATGAGCATGAATATATGATAAAGTGTGTTTAAGCTTTCACATAGTGTCATGTATAGCTTACTGTTTATAGTGCACAGTTACTCCTCTGTGCATGAGGTCATGCTGCCCTTGTGCCATGTATATCTGTATATGCTATGAAACTCTAGTAGTTGTCAATACCTCTCTGTACCAGTGTTACCAAGACAGATTCCTATAAATTAATTGCAAGTGGAAACATATGCATGAGAGAAGTGGAAGCAGTGTACCTTGGGTAATCTCTCTTGGTCTCCTGGGTGTCTTGGGATGACCTTCTGTAACCTCTGGAAGCCGTAGTCTATGGTTGGCTCATTCAGCGCTAAGGAGAGCAAAAAGAGAGATGAGAAAAGAACATTCAATACTTGATTCTTAATAATAAAAGCACCCCCTGTGCAAGGCAGACAGAAATGAGAGATTCTCTTCCTGCAGTGGAATTAAGCACGGTTTTACATGAATATTTCAGCATTAAACCAAACACACTGAAAATGTAGCTGTTCTCTATTAAGTCTGCTGTGTGTCTTTGTTTGCGTGTGATGTAATGAATCTCTCTCTGTCGCCTGCTTTGGTGGTTAATAAAAAGACTGTCAGGAATCAGGCGGAGTGTATATGTATGTGTGTGCGTGTCCTGTGGTCTTGCGTTGATCAGCGACTAATATAAGCAATTACAGAGCCTGGTTCCAATATAACAAAGGCTTGATCGCTCCAGGGAACTAGCTAAACACACACACAAAAAACGTTGAGACAGTCGCGCACACACAAAAACATGCGCACACGCAGAGTCAGATCATCCAGCAGCAGGGAGAAAGCACTCTCTCGGCATGCTGTGGTCGTGCTACGGTAATTGAATATGAGAAGATTTACCATGAATATTTAAACATTAGAATAAATACAATGAAGATCTGAGGCTTATAGTACAAACACTTCAGAGAAGGATTGTTGGATAAGTGCTCTCTCCACATAATTCATTCCTAATGTACTCCCTCTCTCTCTCTTTCTTCATCTTTTACCTCCCACCCCTCTGTGTCTCTTTGCGGGCTGCCTTGGGAGTCAGCGCATACACTGATAACAGTCTTGACTTCTTTTTAACAGCCTATATGATACTACTCTTGTAAAGACTGTCTTGTGTACCTGTACTTTAATTGGGGCTGCTGCAATACACTAATGTAGTTACAAGATGTGTTTGGGTTGAAAGATCTGTTCGAGTCCTGTTCCTGCTGTTTACATACAGCATATACAGTATTAGTAGCCAGACATTTTGTGTGATAATGTTGCATGTTGAGACTAGTTGTTGAAAAAGCTCAGATGTATAGTCTTAAGAGCCCATATTTTGCCTTAAATTGGGCTTAATTTAATGATGAGGACAGTTAGAGTACATTAAAAATCAGCTATGTTCAAAAAAACCTCTATATCGAGTACTCCTGATCCAGCTGTATTCTCAGTCCGTTTGAGACATTTACTGTCACTTTAAGGCCCCCTTCACAACAAGGCCTTTTCTGATTAGTTAATAGCTCTACTCTCTGCTAATTGGTCAGTTCATTGCTGTTCAGCACCATGTTGCAGCAACACCTCATTGATCCACATTCATTCTCTGGTCCATGCTTTGCACTGGGCTTGCCAGACCGACCTAATGGACTTGAACTACTGATGAACACAATGGTCACATGGGCAGGTCTGTTAGGGGCTGGGGGTAAAGAGTTGATTCAGGCAGCTGCTGTGGCAGTAAACAAGGGTAGATGCAACAAAAAGTTCCGAAGCCACAGACTTTTTGTCTTGTGCAATGAAGTACCGTACTTAATCACGCAGCAGAGACATGTCAAACATACCAAAACATACAAAACTCAAGAAAGCAACACAGACTCTTTAAATTCAAGTAAAAGTTTGCTTGGCAAAGTAAATCCCCTTCCATGCAGATAAAGCCATTTTAATTTGGAAATATGAATGGATATTTTTATATCTAATTATCTTTCATATAACTGTCCTGCTCCACTTCACATAGACACACACACTCATTAGCTTGACTTCGTCAGAGCCAAGAGTTTCACTGCCAAATTTAAAACACATAAAGACACACTTTGGCTTAAGTTAACAAGAAACTATCATTAAAGTTAGGACAACTGAAGACTAATATTAACATTTTTTATTTTACAGGACCTGAAGCTCCAAAAAGGGCAAAACTAAAGGAATAAGGAATAAGAGCCCAAACTCTTTGTTCTTGTACTAGTGATGATAAAAAAAACAGCCTTTAAAAATAATATATACACTGACACTGAAATTAAAAATAGTCTCATATTAATACATAGTAACTAACTGATTCATAAAAGGGGGCTGTAGTGGTTAGTTACAGTGATTAGTTATGCAACCTATAGATATGGTCTGTAGTTATACTGTTCAACAAACTAGTTCATACTAGGGGGCAGAAACAGTTCTTAACTCCGGTTGTAAATTACAGGAAAGAACAGACAAAACAGAGGAAGAAGAGAAAAGAAGAGGAAGAGAAGCAACATCTGCACCAGAAGAACAGCAATGTGCCAGGTCTTTGGTATTTATCAGTCAGGACGTACGGCCCTTTTCACAAGAAAGTAATGTAACACAAAGTGCATTAAATGCAACCAACATTTGAATAAAAAGAACAGATAAAACCCCACCCTCCAGACCCACAATCAGTTCAGAAAAGGTCATAAACAAGGGGCTGTCAAAAAAGAGAGTGAGGACGGAGGATTTCCAGCAGTGCTGCACTTTCCCCTCCACGTTGGACATAGATGACAACACAATAAAGGCAAGAGAGGGTTACATCTTTGTCTCCATCATGCCCTTCTCAGTTTTTCTTACAAAAACACAGACTCTCTGCCCTTGTGCTGGTTGATTATTTTTGATTTCCCCATAGTATTCATGACAAATGTTGGACCTTTTCACAGTGTAGTGATACACATACAAAAGTGGTAAATATGTCAATGTGAGAAACTTAACAGAGCTGACGTCAAAAGTTATTTTAACAATCCATGAGAAACTGTTATGAAAAATGTCCAAAAAAAGGTGTCAAAGTGATGAGAAACAGAGTTTCACATGAGATTTGTACTTTTTGAATATTCTCATGAAGGTTAATTTTAAGCAATGTGTATTTTTTCTACCTAAAGTACTTATTTCTAATAGCATAAAGTTGCTTTCAACAAATAGACTGGTTTCAATGCCACTCGTTAAGAGTGTCCTTGTCACTGCATACAGTACTATGTAAGTTTGGCAGTCACCTTACAAGAAGGGTAGATAAATTCAAAGTCTGAGTTCACACTCAGCTCCTGGCAGTCAATTAGTCAAGGGGAGAAGAGCTTACCTGTCTCTGTACTGTGTTCCACCTCAGATTAGACAAAGAGGTTTAATGAGATGGTAATGAATGAGGCTTGGAAATGAATAACATAAAGATACCAAGCAAGAAGCAGGACCAGAGTAAGTATAAGACTAGCTTGAACATGTTGAGGGCTTCAAGAACAAAGGATGAAAGTCAGAGCTGGCTATGCTGCGGCTAAATATATTTTTCTATGAGGAGGGAGTGATAACCACTGGAGTGTCTAAAACCAGAATATATTGCTGCTGAAATGCAACCTCTCTGCTGAACCTACTCATCGAGGTAATTCATAAATAACAATTAATAAGTATTTGCTATGTTTAAATGAAAGCATTGGTTTCGGATATCACTGCTCATAAAGGCACTAAAATATATATATAAAAAAATTATAGCTTTAATCTTGTCGAGGGTGTTAAGTGTTAAAGTATTATACAAATGTAGACACAAACAACATCTCTAAAGATTGATCTTATGTATTGTATTGCTATATTTACAGGTATCTGTTATTTGGGCTATGTTAATCATGAATGTTAAAATCTGATATCATGACATCCCTTACTTGTATAAGTGTGTAA
This sequence comes from Scarus forsteni, assembly GCA_036419115.1. Taxonomy (NCBI): domain Eukaryota; kingdom Metazoa; phylum Chordata; class Actinopteri; order Labriformes; family Labridae; genus Scarus; species Scarus forsteni. The sequence goes on from JAZDUH010000011.1 coordinate 2,264,173, forward strand.
AACATTAAACAGAAGCAGACTCTCTGCGTAAAGATTGCCTGTATGTGTCTGCGCCATCCGTCTGTTTCCCCTGTGGGTCGCAGCTTGGATGTTTCCTGAGGGCTGATGCCCCGCTCGCCTCACATCTGAGCAGCCAGGCTGACTAGGCGGCCCCCAGAAAAAAGGCCCCTAGAGGCTATGAGTACAAGCTGTCCTGCTGGACCTCTAGTGACTCCACCACGGCGCCTCCTGAGCCGCTCGCTCGCTCAAACTCTCACCAAAGGAGAGCGAGAGAGCAAGGAGAGCGAGAGTCGGTGATGCTCTGTTTTGGCAACACAAACGTATTTGGACAGCTCTCCCAGAGGAACGTTCCAGTAATCCATAAGAGTGAAAGAAAGGAAAGGTGAAAAGCTGGAAGCAAAGACAGAGAGAACAGAGAGAGAGGGAGGGAGGAAAAAAGTAGGAGTGGAGATGCCAGAGGCGGGCTCATCTTCAGAAGAATGACACACATTATTACAGGCCAGCTGGTCCACTGATAAAATAAGCCAAAACAATGCGATGATCACATGCAACAAATAAAGTATGAATTATTTCTGAGGACAAATATTTGACTTTACTTCCGCATTCTCTGATCTCTGTAAAGCCTTAAGGAGGATTTGCCCTGGATTAGGCCCGCAGTCTGAGGAGGGGATTGTTCTGACAACATCCCCTCTCTTTCGTCTCAAAGGCTTTTGTTTTTCTGATGAATTTTTTATCAGTTCTCCACAATGTGCCAAATGAGCCTCGAGTGAACAATAGCATAAAAACCCCAAGACGTACACAGATACCCTCTATTACAAATAAAGAGACAATTTTGGTAATTGACAGAGGAAGCGATATTGTCTCTGCTCGTTTTCAAGGACCATAAAGCAGAGGAGGAGTACGTGGGGGACAATGGCACCACTAACTACCTGACTTTGTCTCTTTGGGGACTATCTTTGTGTTTTATGCTGTTATATGTATGCTCAATATCTCAGTTCACAACAAAATTTAGCACTGGAGCAAAAAAGAAAACTCCTGTCTGGAGAGAGGAGTGGTGTGCGGGTGTACACTCCAGGATGCAACGCACACTCTCCCATACAGGTATATTTATAATCCTTAGCTGTCGCTCTCCAGAAGAGCAAATCAAAGCCAGTAAAACATAACTGCCATAAATAAATGAATAGATGAGCAACAGCCCTGGACTGGAGGGATTCACCTAGCAATCACCCACATCAGATCAGATCAATGCTCATGGAAATTTCATGAAGCCTAGAATCCACACCGCTTCATATTTCACTATAATAACCCACAGGGCCGCAGGGGGAGTGTGTATGAAGGGGTGAAGGGGGGAGTAGAAGGGGGAGAGGGGGATGACTACAGGGTGGAGGGGTGCTGGAGGTATAAGCTTGAGGGGAGGAATGAAAAGAGGGGAGGGGGGATGTTTGGGGCGCAAAGAGAAGGTGGAAGACGGGGGCTGAGGGATAATTGAGAGGTCAGTGCGGTGGAGGCGTCCAGGAAACACAAGTGAGGAGGAGAGATGAAGGTGGAGGAGGAGGCGGGGGCTCTACAGTACAGTGTCCAGCAGCAGTGTCTCCGTCCCCCCTCTGGGTCGGGCGTTGTGTACTTGCAGGGTTAGGTAATTGGCTCTGAGGCTTGATGTTAACACCCTAACAGGCCCGCAGACGGTGGGTAAGGGGCTGATCATATCACAACCCTCTGTTTCTCTCACTCTCCGCCCCTCCGTCTCCCCCCTCTCCCTCCCTCCCCTCTGCAGTCTCCAGTGCTCAGGTGTGATCTCATAAGCGCTGCCTTGCGATCGATGCCGCCAGTGGCAGGGGGTTCAATAGCCCTGAATTACGGCTTCATTTCTCCCCCCTCACACAGATGAGAGTCACCCGCACCCCCTCCTCCTCATCACCACCACGCACACACACTCACACACTAACACACATATACAACACCCCCACTGACTACTCACAATCCAGATCAATACCTTACAATCTAATTTTTATCCATTTTTCCATAAACCCAGAGATTGCGTTTATTTGCAGAATCCGACAAGCTAAATAAAGCATCGCTTGAACATGTCAGGGAGACTAATGCATGGCTGGAAATTCATACACAGAAAACAGATGAGTGGAGCTTTTTGCTCCTAAAGGAAAGGAGAGGCTGAGGCAGAGGGTGGAGGAGAGAAGGGAGCTATGAGATTCTACAAATCAATGGAGGTGTGGATGCTACTACAACCTAAGCTCTAATTATCTGTTGCAAAAAGTGCATGTTGACAGTTAACAATACCTGACAGCACGGATCCTCGCCTGGAGAATGCAAATCTTGGAAATGTGGAGGAAAAGTGTGCTCTTGAATTAAGATATAAGAACACGTAAGGAATCATTCCCCACGGTGAACGTGGCTCATTTCAATGGGGTGTAAAATCATCTATGTTCGAAATTCATTTACATCATCATCATGGACCAGATGCTCCTGTAATAAGAACGGAGGCTGCTAAAGAGGGAAGACAAGCCACATGGTGCAGAAAATTAATCTCAATCTCAAATAGAGGTGTGAATTTCCTCACTGTTGAGACTGTGTGCAGTAAATGTGAGCAGCTATCTCAGCTGGTCCCGTCTCCAGCTGGAGACCAGCCGTTTTAATCAACAGCAGGCCTCCACCCAAGCTCAATAAAAGAAGCATTCACAAATAGGAGCAAGACAAGTAATTGACCGGTTCGTGGTTGCACCCCACGTTTATTGCCAGATGACTACATACTGCATGCGTATTTGTATGTGTGTGCTGGTGTGTGATCATTTGTTATGGCAGGTGTATCACATGTGCATATGGAAGCTGAATTATCTGTAAGCCTGTTCAGTTTTTTTTTTGTACTCTCTTTCTAATTCCTGGAAAAATGCACTTGTTCAGAATTCTATCCCAAATAAGAAATCACTGATAACACATTAAACTGAAGTAGCCCTTGCTGTCAGGTAGCAGGCTAATATTAGCAAGTGTTAAAAGGATAATGATACCCTGCATGTATCAGATTCGTAAATAATGCGGTTTGCTTCAGTCATGTTTCAGCTGAAGAGAGTGGCTCTTTTTTTTGTGTCTACAGGCATAAATGGTCTTTGAAATAGTCTTGCTTATACAGAATACATGTTTCCAGATGATAACAGAAAGCTCTGGCTCTATACAACAATGAGTGTGGTCAAAAAGTAAACATGGTAAAAAAAAAAATCATTCTGGGACTAAAACTAATAAACTATTTGGCCATTTAAAAAAACGTCATCAAAGCTAAGGTGGCGGATGATCAGTGGATGAAAATGTCTTGGTGTTGCAGTTTAATCTTGCATCCCCCTCTCCCATCCTTGTCCTCTTTCTCCCTCCTCAGCTGAAAGTATCCTGCTCATCCTTCTGGGTTAATAGATGTTGTAGCTAGAGCACCAGAGAAAAGAGCGTCCTCTGAAGTGCCTCATTTTGAAGTTGTTTTTTATCGTAAAGTAAGAGAAAATTAGTCAGTACTTTGTATTTGAAAAAATTGAATACAAACACAGCAGAGGTCAGTTGAAAGTGATCACATAAGTGACAGTCAGTGGTCAAACTGAGGCACAAATGTTGTTCCATCAGTTTTAAATCTAGTTAATCCAACAGCAATAATCTACACTGACTGTAATGTTTGTGTTTTTGCAGACTCCACACACCATAGCGTTGATTTACCATTTTGTTTTCAAAACTTGCATCACTTTTTCCTGCAGCTGTCATAAATCCTGCCTGTCACCAAACCAATCTGCACAGTCTTTGTGTCAAATCTGGAGGACAACATTTCTAACAAAGTGAAAAAGTGACATCACTTCCTGTAATTGGATTTATGGAAAATGTTTTTTATATTTTTACACTTAAACTCAAAAGTTGAAGTATGTTATCTAGATCACTCAATCAACCATAGACCCAAATGAAACAAATATTGCTGCCTTTTTAGTCTATGAAGTTAGAAAGATTTAAATTTATTTTGTGTAATATGATGAAGCTAGATTTCAATGATTGAGAGTGGGGATGCCAATTGAAAAGAATTACTGTTATAAATGGGACAAACCTGATCAAAAAGTGACCCCTGTCATTGTTTCACTCAAATTAAATTCTCACTTTTTTATTCAGGCCTAAAGAACATGATTGTGACATGGTTTGCCCGATATACATGATTTTATTTGCTTTCTACACCTGCACCTTTTTCCTACGATTTTACTCATAGTTTCTTGAATAGTCTCAAGAAACAATTTGATGGAGTTTGATTTACTTTGCAACCTCCACGTCCTATTATGAGCATGAATTAATGTTCATCAGATGAACAATAATTAGTGCAAAAGTAGTAGATAGATAGATGAACCTTTATTGTCCCCCAAAAAAGGGAAATTTGTTTCCACAGTCATCCATATCATGCTGATGCATGATTTAATACTTACATATAATATAATAAATTTGAAAACAAGACCTTACACCCCCTTAATTTAAAAAAAAATTAGATATTGTATTTTTTCTGATATCCTAGAACGAGACTTGATGCCTCTGAAAATAGGTCATTGCGAGATGTCTGCGAGATCTGAAACGTCATGACGACACGAGGTACCTTTCTTTTTATTGGAGTAATCTGATAAAACACTTCCTCCTCTGTGATGTCCGTCAGCCCCAAACCCTCACCGAGGAACACATCCAGCAGCAGCCATATAAAGCTCCCTCGCTCACACTCCCTCATTACCAGCTCTGGCCTGTAGGGGGACTCAATACGCAGTCGCTGCTTTAAGCCTGCCGGAAAATACAGTAGAAGAAGAAGGACAAGCTGGCTTTACCCCCGATAGAACTGACCAATCAGGGCACAAAGGGCTGTGACATTGCGAGGTAACTTTAGGTCAACCTTGAGACCAAGCGTTTCAACAAGGGCTTCATAATGGCCTAAAATGAGGATATTGAGAACGCTATTGTGGGGCAATGAAGGAACTAAATGACTTGTACTGAGGGCAGAAATGCTTTACAGGCATCCTAGTCTGGCATAGTGAAAAGGAGAAACAAGCATGATATGTCCTCTTTAACATTGTCTAGCAAGTAGGTTAAGTCAAGGAGGTAGATTGTTCAGTATAGCCAGAGCAGATGGAACAAAACTCCTCTTAAAACGGGCCCTTCTATATTTAAGAGTCCTGTACCTGCATCCAGAAGGAAGGAACTGGAAGAAGTGATGGAGAGGATGATCAGTGTCCGAGACTATTGACTTGGCAAGCTGGGCTATTGCTCAATCGTTGAGTTCTGAGATATTTGGTGTGGGCGAACGGATGATTTTGGATGCTGTGTGGGTGATTTTGAGGAGTTTACTCCTACTAGTAAGTGAATTTTAGTTATGCAGCCAAGGAAATATGGGACAATGGTGCCATTTGATACTCTTGACACAGTTTGAACCGTAGGGTAAAGTAAAGAGCCGTGTGGAACAGTTTTTGCGTTCTGCATACTTGGCTTGGTGTTGACACTAATACTCATGTCAGGAGCATCTTTATCTCTGCAAATCATTGCCTTTAAATAGTTTGAAAAATCAGTTCTTTCTCGCCTAAACAACTGTTTGAAATGGGATTTTTTGCTGTAAAAAAACTTTAGAGCCATTCTCAACAGTTAATGGCATTTCAATTGTCTGAAGAGTATAACAGAGTTTACTCTATTCCTTTGTTTGTGTATGACAGATTTCATCACCATGTATTTATAATACTGAGAACATCAAAGATCATCCTTATGCTAACACCTCTCTCTGTGCAGCCTTACTGTTCTTCACTCAGTGTTTGTACTGTACAAAATGACAGACACCTGGCAGACCTTCCTCCACCTCTAAAACTCATTTGGAGCTCCGAGTCAGGGGGACTGAGACGGTGAGAAATGCCAGCAGCATCCCACCTGGTTTAAATTCTGTTCTTGACTTTTGTCTTTTCCTCTGCTCTCCTTGGCGGCTGACTGATGCTTCCTACACACCTAATCTGCACTCAGCGCTGAAAAACTACCCGTAATGTTTTTGCGTGCGTGTGCGCGGTTGCGTGTCGCGGCGCATGGTGCCGGCCTTAATGTGAGCCAGCAGAGCCTTTTAATATCAGCAGAAGCTGTGGTGGAAGCACTAAGCAGACAAGGCTGCATACTGAGGAGGGGAGGGATTGCCTTTTGAACGACAAGGGTGATTCATCAACTCCCTCAATCTATGGACGGTATTCCTGCGTAATACACACAAACACACACGCACAAGCACACAACTCGGGACCCCGGTGGCAGAGAGTATTATCACTCTATATTGCATGGAGAAAAGAAAAGGGGGAGCAGCTCTGATGAATGTTACAAAGACAGCAATCCAGTAAAAGGTGATACACAACCAAACATGGAGATGCATTTGTACAGGGAGGGGGGTGGTGGGGAGGCGAGGGCGAGCAATGACCTGATAATGAGAGACAGAGAAAGAGAGAAAGGAAGTGAGAGAGAGGGAGATTAGGGGGAGCTCTCAGCCCCAGAGGTGGGTAAGGCAGAGGGCAGAGAGAGGAACAGAGGGGGGATAAGGGGATAAAAAGACAGAGGAAGAGCAGAGAACAGAAAAAAAAAACATTCTTTTATTCTTATCAGTGGAGAGCTTAATTGCCTTTGATGAGTCTAATTGGAGCTTTCTGAAGTCTAATGGCAGAGGAGTCCTCAGAGACGGCAGAGGACACATTACTGTAATAGCTTCTCTCCCAAATCTCCTCTGCACCAAAAGTCTCCTGCTTGTCTCCTCTGTCCCAAACCATGGCTGACATGTTTCCATCCGGCGACGGGCGCTCGTGGAGTATCAATGATCCAGCAGGAGGGGGTGTGAAAGGGGGGTAAACCTATAGACTGCTATGGGTGTGGGTGTGTGTGTTTGCAAAGTAGCAGTAGCAGCAATATTGGGGATGTGGTGACTTAATTAGGTCTGTGAGCTGCTCGCTTTCCTCTCCTCAGCTGAAGTTGATTAGCAATGCCAGCTGTCCCCAATGTAATTCAGTGTGCGCATGAGTGTGTGCACAAGTAATATACGAGTATATGCATGTCTGCGAGTGCAGTGCTGTGTTGATGTGTGTGTGTCTACGCTCGCTGCCAGCTGCCACGCCGTGCTGCCAATCCTCCATGATTAGTACCCACTGGCAACTGGGCGCAAACTGGTGCCAAACAGACCCAGGAGGGCAACATGGCCCATGGTAATCCTGCATCCCTCTCTCCCATCCTTCTCCTCTTTCTCCTTCCTCATCTATGGCTGAAAATATCCCGCTCGTCCTCCTGTTGTTCTCTGCCTCTTCCTCAAAAGATGTGAAAGGTTCCAAGAGGGTTTGATAGGAGGTCATGAAGTCGTGAAAAAAAAGACTGATAAAGGTGCTCTGGGAGAACTACAAATATCTGCTGAGGGTAAAAAAGCAGTGGCTGAAGTGAAGTGTGTGAAGAGTAGAGCTGGGATCTATGCCTCGACACGGTTGACTGTGTCACCGTGAAGGTGCCGGCGCTTGGCAAGCAGCATCACAGAGTATGTGTTCAGCTCCCAGCGGATGACCTCTTGCTACCTCTCACCTGTTGAGATTGTTTTTGTGCCTCAGTAAAAGCCAAAAGGCAGAGAGGAAGGAGGAAAAGAAGGAGAGTGCATCCAAAAGAAGCAGGTTTAGAATAAGTGAATGTGACAAGGGGAAAGAGTGGAGGGCTGGAAGAGATAGGGCGTTTATGCATACGGTTCCCACATGTCTGGCACATTAAAAAGTTGCACACACACACAGAACCACGTTTATACACACCGCTCTATGGGTTTGGCAACGTGCAGGCTGTTGGATAGCTCTGATATGGTAAAGGCTGCCCACCCATCTGCCCTCTGTCTTACTAATGCAGTTACTTGTCAGCATGCGTGTGTGTGCTTGGAGAAAATTCACACTTTCATACAAACAAACACAGGCAGCCTATTGAAGCTTTTCCATACATACACAAACACAGAGTCATAATTATGACCCATGGACATGGATTCTGTCCATGCACAGTAATTATGACAAACACAAGATGCTTTAAAAAAATGCATGTTGGGGATGTGATGCACATGCGCTCGCTCAATTGTGATTTTGTCAAATGTTGGCAATTCCAGCCGGGGCTTACAGCCTAAGTCTATCAGTGGTTGAGATTACAGACAGATTTATGTGATTCACAATCTCCCCGGGGAACCGCGGCCTCACATTGGTTAATCACCGCTTCACATTCACTCTCTCCACCGCTCTTTTCACTGCGCGGCTATAACTCTGCACTGATATGCTCTGATGTAACGCTCTAGCTATTCATGCCCCTGAACTCACTATCGAAAATCACACTCTCCTCATGGACCTCTTCCTTTGTGAATCATGCTTTCGAAGAGGTTAAAACTCAATAATCCCACTAATCAAAAGGTTAAACCTCCTCCTGACCTTCACCTGCTTCATAAAAGAGGGCAAACACTTTTCTTCCTCTCATCAGCAGGCTTTTCACTGAACTATTGAGTCATTTTATTGAATTTCAAGTTGTTTAGCATGCACATTTTCCCTGGAAACAGTAAAGAAAAAATATGGTAATAGTATGTACTACAATGTTTTTAGGACTAAAGAAAGAAAGAGTAAAAAAAAAGAGATGAAGAAATCATGAGAAGTTATTTCTGTGATTAAAGCTGTCCTTACATTACTTTGATTTTGTTTTTTCCATTTGTGGTAACAGCTCAACTTAGCACAACTCTTCTGTTTGAGATTACTTCCCACGACGGAACACTCCGGGATAAAACCGCCTCAGTGTAGGCAGGGTCAACAAAGTGCATCTCGCCAAAACTGCTGTGACATCCAACCCAAAAACAATGGGGAACATTGAGCTGGCTCTTGGTTTGTGGCTTTGTGCCACAGAGAGGAGATGAGTTTTCTTTTCTCCAGAGACAAATGCAGGCTGCAAGTCAAAATAATTTTCTGAAAATAAGAGCTTTTAGGAAGTTATACAGCACATTTGAGCCAGAGCCTCAAATGACAATACATCATGGTCTTTTCATAACATTTCAGTATTGATCCAACTTGCTTTATACTTTGCAGGAGGTGATTCAAAACAAGCACCAGGTACCAGGTAGCAAAGAGAAAAACAAGAAGAGCTAACTGGATGTAAAATCACTCAACAGGAATTCACCATAAAAGCAATTGCTTTAAACTGAATGGTTGGGACTCAGAAGTAGGCTGCAGAGAAGAAGTAAACTACAATATAGAGGGAATAAAGGTGGTACATTAGCTTATGCTGGTTACCATCCACTATGAACAAGAAAAGAGGTAGACACTCAAAGTCTGATTTTATGATGCCAGTTTGGCAGACCATAAAATCAATATACAATTTTCTCTCTTTCTTTTAAATATGTTTGATGACTTGCCATCATGACACTTGAGTTGGGTCAAAGGTTGGAACATTCAAGCTTTATATTGATGATATGAAGATTTAATGAGAAAAAACAGTCGATATGGTGAAACCATGGATCAAATTAGACCCTAATAAGAATATGAAATCAGCTTGAACCAAACATTACAGAGGATTTTTTTTAATTCAGGCAAAACCTCAGACTCAAAATGATTTATTTTGCGTTGATGGGATATTGAGAAAGTAACACATGCCTTTGCTGAAAAAGATGTAGATGTAGGCTTTTTTTTAACTTAACATTGCTGCTCTATTGCTGTTTGAGAATAAATGTAACACAATTAACTCAAGAGAAAGTAGTAACAGCAAGAATACTGCTGGATTACTAATGTTTAGATGTGTCTCACAAGTTCTGCAGTGAAGATGTTGATATATCAGTATGATGGTAGAAGTATTGCAATGTGGCCTTACAATGAGTACACCTTTAATACAGTGGGAGGAGAAAAATGTTTACCAAGGAAACTGGATTTATTTTACTAATCAATCTGAATTATAAAGTGTATTCAAAATAAAGACATTTTTTTTGAAGGTCTACTCCCTTAAAAACTTTAAAAAAGGGAAAATGAGGAGGTGATTGGGCGAACGCTCACTCTTGTAGTCTTGCAGTTTTTCTTCCTTTTTATGGGATAAAACCGCATCTGTAGCTACAACCTCTTTCTCTATTAAGGACACTGAATGCTCATATCATTTTCTGATTAGATAAAGTGTATCAGTTTGAGACTTTTTAAGATTAATGTGCTTGATAACAAACATGACATTCGGTGAATGTAGCTGGTTTGTAAGACTAGAGGGTAGTAAGAGAATCACTTTCAGGGAGCTGAGCACCCCTAAAGGTCTGATCCTGAAATCCCCCTGGCTGAAACTACATGATCCCTTCAGATTACAGTGTTAATGAGTATCATTAGTACATGTTAGTGCATAGTGGGTACCTGTGTAGATGAAGCGTCCAGGTGTGCCTTTGCAGAACTGTTTGGATTTGTAGGACAGCGTGACCTCCACCACCCCGGGGATGTGTCTGGGCGGAGTTTGCACACGAATGGCATGGGGGGTGATGAGCTGCAGAGAGTCAGAGAGGGCATAAAGATTAATGCAATGAAACTTCACATCCAAACAAGAACTCGGGGGAGCTTTTCTGGGCTTGCCTCAGACCTTTCCTTTGCAGCTTTTGACTTTCTTTCTTTGTATAATCAGCCTGAAAATGATGTGTTAGTGCTAAAGCCCTCAGGTGGCCCTGTAGCCTGAGGCAATGTCACTGTGAGGCTTAGGATGGTTATCAGTGCTGACATGGGCTCTGTAAGGGGGCTTCAAAAGCAGTTATCTGTTTATGAATAAAACACACCTTCCTCTGCATACGTCTGTTACACAGTATAAGAAAAAGTATAATTTGCTGTCTCTGTTGCCCCCGCCTCTGTGTCTGTCAACTGTGGATGTCGAGCTGCCGTTAGCCACATTAAAGCACCACTGTCTCTTAAACAGGCTCACTTAGCGTGGTTGATGAGCCGCTCACCATGAACGTCTACGTGTGTGTGAGCTGAAGGGTCTTTGAAGGAATACGGTAACAAGACAAAACACAGATGAGACCTTACTGAGTGCTCATTTTCTCCACGCTATGGTGGACTAGCACTCAAAGCTAACAGCGCTCAAAAGCTATCAATGCTTCTTCCAACGCCTTGTGTATATTAATATGTGTGTGTGCGTGTGTGTGTGTTCAGACTGTCCCTTTTATTGCTCACTTAGCTGCGCTTTCATTCTACCATTGTCTGGCCTCGATCACCTCTCAGCGAGATAATATAAGAGCTTTTTATAGAATTATTCCTTTACTAAAGAGAAAGCTGTTTAGCTGCGATGCTCACTGACCTTCAATTTCACACATACACTAAATTTACATTTTAGTCATGTGGCAGATGCTCCCTACAAAGAGATTTATACAGTACGGTGTGCACACATTCAAAGACGGCAGAAAGTGGTACAATAAAAGACAGGTGGAAACTTCAAATAGAGCGAAGAAAAAATAAGAACTGCTGCAGAGAATAATGAGAAGGCATGCAGTGTATAAATGTTTACAGTAGGGTTGCAATTAATGAGTATTTTTTAAATAATTAATGCACTTATTTCTTACTTAGCTATTTTACTCATAAAAAAGCACTTATTGAACTTTCAGAGACAATCGGGGCACCTTCAGCTGCTCTGAGCACTTAAAGATATCTGTAAATAATTGATGTCAGACTATAAACTAAAAGAGATCTATTATTTTAAAAAAGTCAGATTCAACTACTGCTTGGTTCGGAGTAATAAAATAACGAGAGCTTCAAACTAAATAAATCGAATAAGCTTATTCATTTACAATAGAAGTTTCCTACTTTGGAATCAAAGCCTCCTCTGGGGATCCTTTACAATGCAAATAAATGGGGTCACAAGTTAATCAAAGTTATACATAGAACAATATATTTACAGTATCTTCCAATAATGACAAATGTGCCTTTTTTATTCCTATATTCAATACTGTTTTCTTACACTCCCTGATACCTCTTTATGAATTTCACTGAACCAGTCTGTAAAAGAAATGCACTATTTAATTTTATACTTTTTCTGTTTCTCTTTAAGGGTTTTCTGGATGAGAGTTTGAGACTGTAACATAATAGGATCAAAAATTGTCAAACACTGCACTTTTTGTTTGATTAATTAATAAATGGAGATAGTTAATCACAATTATTTAGATCTAATTAAATGTTTAAAACAACATCATTTCAACTTTCACAATAAGTTTGAAGACCACATGATCTTGGCTTGATCTTAACTACTTCTGCACTGACTTTGGGATTCAATGAGTGCAAAACTGCAAAGCATTTCTGACCCTTTTTTGTGGAAAACTAAACTATTTCACATTTGAATAATTTGGTTCATGTTCAAAATGACTCACTGAAGTCTGTTGACCCCTGGTTCTTAATTTCTCTGAAGGAGTCTTCAGGGAAAAATAAAGTTCTATCTATTTGCATCTAATCTAATCTCCCAGCACTTGCACTTCAGGAGCTCCAGTTTAGATGCCTTTTCTGAGTAAATAACACAGTCAGGATTGACCTATGAAGCTTTGATACTTTACAAAGAAACTGTTTTTGTTATACTCCAAATATGGATTTTGTACTGTCTTAAACTAAGAGTAGTATCCTTAATTTAGATTAAAAAAACACTTGTTAGTTTTAAATATGGAGTGTTTTAGTCGTAAGCCCTCAAAAGCTAAAGACAAACCCAGAAACCTCAAATAGACAAAAAAGTAAATGACACTAGATCAAAAAATCAGAAGCACAGTAAAATTTTGAATATGACAAGGTGCAAGTTACTTTTGATCTGTCCACAAAAGCTGTGTGCAAGTTCTTTTGTAAATCCAACTAGACCACAAACCCTTTCCAAGGCTTTTCCAACACTATTACGGGAGTTATCAGAAATGTGAAAAACTGCATTTTCTCTCTGAGTGCTAGTTTTGCGGAATGGTTAGCAACGATGCACGTGCCATGTGGATGCTTCTGCCTGTCCATGTCTGAATCCCGCCTGTGACCATTGCAGAGTGTCTTCCCCTGCTCTCTCTACCTCATTCATGGGCCTATCCACTGTCTCTCTCCTATCAATAAAGGCACAAAATGCCCTAAAAATACATCCCCCCCCCCAAAAAAAAAAAACAAAAAAAAAACAACTGCATTTTCTCGCACTGTTAACAAATCCTTGAGAAAAAAAAATTTGATCCATTTTGACATGGATCACCTCCAAAATCCATTTCCCTGCAAATGTCATCTGAATTGATTTTTTTTTTTTTTTATGTATGTTTTTGGGCATTTTGTGCCTTTATTGATAGGAGAGAGACAGCGGATGGGCTTGTGAAAGGGGGTGAGAGAGTAGGGGAAGACACTCTGCAAACTGGTCACAGGCTGGATTTGAACAGAAGTGTGTACATGGGACGTGCATGGTTGCTAACCACTCTGCCAAACCAGCACCCAAAAATATTAACATATTAGCCAAAATGTGAAAAACTGCCTGATCTTGCAAGGTTAGTAAATCTTTTATAAAGTGTTTGTAAAGAGATGCCCTGAAATTTAAATAATAATGCCTGGTACCTCATAAATCAATGTATATTATAAGACTGGAAGTGTCATCATCTTAATATAGTCTGATAATGTCCAGCATTGGCACATATGACTGGAACTCCTTTACTAAAATGTTTGAAGGAGGGGTAACACCACTAAATTTTGACTATTGACACACAATCATGTGCTCATTAACTCATACATGATGTTGCTCTGTCAGATGGTGGCTCACCTCACTCCAGACCAGCATGGTGCCAAAGATGACCTGCAGGCCGTCGAAAAAGTTGTCCCCAATGATGATGACGGTAGCGCCCCCTGTAGTCCATCCTTCACTCGGGCTGATGGCTTTGATGCTTGGGGTCGCTGCAAGATTAGCACACAAAATAGATTAGATGCTAACTAACCTAATGACAGCCCATAAAGACCATGTACAGCTCCATGTACAGTCACCTCTTCTTCATCCCATCTCTCCCTCACTCACACACACACCTCTCTCCTCTCTCCCAGGGGTCGAGGGCGAGCGAGGAATACTAATCAGAGTGATTATACGCACCCCGTTATTAAACATCACCTCTGCCCTGTGTGCGAGGGCAGCGGCGGTGCGCTTGTTTTATGACACGTGGCAAAGCGTGCAGGCGTGTAAATGTCAGGTGTGCTGAGTGTCTGATCAAAGGCCACGCGACCGGGGAGCGGAGCAGAGCCAACAGTAGCTCTGCCCTCTGAATACGCCGCCTTCATTAAGCAAACACTTTGCTCTGTTCAGCTGACTGTTTCAGGTATTCCTGTAGATATCACAGCCCTGGTGGACGTGGTCATCTCAGCTCCTAATGCGCTTTGAAAGCTTTCATTGTTTTCTATTAAAACATATTTTTTTGTGTGTGTTATCCAACAAAAGTACATGGAATAATGACAATAAACTCCATTTTCAATAGCTGGTGTCCAATGAGCTTTTTGACCTTATCTGCTGGTATTATGGACTTGGAGATTACTGGACAAGATTGAAGAAAAGAACAGCATTGGGAAAAATACATGTTTATACAAGCTAAATCTCCTCTCCTTAACAGATATGCAGCTTGTCAGACATGCTGTAATTCTGTAAAGCGGCATAATCCACTTTAGACTGGGCTGACTTTTTTTTCCCTGAAGCCTCGCCTTTTGCTCTTCGCCTGACTCCCTGTTCTCTTGATCCTCCCCAACAAGCTGGACTGATATTTAGCCCCCCGATACGCCTGCAGAGATCAACGTTCACCAAGCAGCAATCTGTGGCCGTAATCATGGCCTAAGATGCCTCCTTTTCACAGCCGCTGATATTATGTGCGCTCCATGTGTATGTGTGTGTTTGTGTGTGTGTGTGTGGATTAACCAGATGGTGGAACGTGAATCCATGTGATAGGATTATACTTTGGGGTGTTCCTCTGTGCCATCTGTTCAACTCCATGCACTGCTCATCTATTACCGCCTGAAATGGGCCCCCAAAGTTGCGTATCCTGCACACAAACTCATCACGCAAGACACAAAAGGAAACAACTGTCGTTTTTTATAACTCTACATCCTCTTTTCCTTTTATCACGGCCAAATCTGTACCCTACCACTGTCTTCCTCTCTCAACCATGCTTTTCCTCCTTGAACCCCAAGCCACCAGCATGACGGATAATCAGAAAAGATTCCCAAACATATCTCTAAGACACAGAGGTCTTCTCTCTCAGGTACAGCCTTTCTTAACCAGGTACATGTGTAATGTGTTAAAAATCATCCAAGGGTGGTGATAAATAAGCAGGTCATTAACTATCCTGAATTAAATGATCAAAATCTCTCATGTTAGTTTTTGCCTGATCATACAATGTCAACTTTAAGGTCAGAGTAGGCTAAAAAGGCTTATATCAGCACACATATAGCCTAAGATAACATTAAAACAGCCTCCAAAAAAGTTTGGAACTACTGTATATTTTGTTTGATTTTTTCCACCCCTTAATAATACCAATTGGTAGTAATACCATGGACACTGAGCAACACAGCTGTGCCATTACACAGAGCGACATTATTTGGCAAAACCTTGGTGCCATTTTCAGTGGCTCATTCCACTAATAATCGATCCTTACTAGTTGTACTTTACTTTAAAGCAGAGATAATTTTGTCATCTTAATTATTTTCGTCATATTTTTGTCAACAACCTTTTTGCCCCTGATGAAAACTAGAGTATATGAAAATAAGTGTACATTGACAGAAAGTAAAACTAGATTAAATGACTTTTCCGAAAACAGATAAAAACTAGACTAAAATGTTTTGACGGAGAAATAATCAAATCAGACCTAATTTGATCATGTACAAAGTAGGGGCAGGTTAGGAATATATCCAATCACAGCTACTTTGGTTGTGTAGAAAGGTTACATACTTTTATAATTACCTCTATCTACTCAATATGATCAACAAATTACAAAAAAAACATCTGAATACAATAAGATAAATGATAAAAATGTCCTCGAATGGATAATCAGTTGCCAAAAACACCTAATGTATCAAAAAAATCTACATGTTGAATTTTATGGACATTTTGATTTTTGTAGGATTTTAGCAGAAAGTGAAATAAAAATTTAACCTCCAAAAAGTTAGAATTTTCTGGCTATAATTTATGGTCTTGGGCCTTACAGGGTTAAGAGGGACATCCAGTCACAACTGCCTTAGCTTTGTGGTGGTAGGATACAAGTGTAAAACATGTCTTCAGATATTCAAGGAAACATTAAAAAAATGCCTTACACTTTACACTTCCCATTTTAGTTGACTAAATTTACAGTAGATTTCTTTCACTAAAATGTTAGGAAATGTCATTACCTAAAATTAGACCAAAATTATAACAATTGAGATGACTGAATTATGACCAAAACTAATGGATATTTTCTGCAAAAAAACTATAACTAAAACAAAATCAAAAAGTGCTGGCAAAATTAACACTGCTTTAAAAGGTGAATAATCAGGCTTTTCAAATAAATTAACATTTCCAAACTTTTTGAGGATTTTAGTGGACAAAATATCCAGCACTAGTCAGATGCCTTTTCCAAAGAGGAAAGCAGGTGCCCTCCATCCATAACCATTCTAACGTGGCTCGATGGCTTCTGCCTTGTCTCTAAAATTCCCTCAGTCTTAAACAAAAGATAGTGAATAAATACTATGGAGTAAGTCAAGAAGATGATCAGCATCCCAATAAACTGCAGGGTTTAATTTTAGATTTAGTTGTGTTTAATAGTCACATATGAACTTATTTGAGCAGCAGGTAACCACATTCAAAACAGACACATGGATGTAAAACTAAAAGGAGGAATTGAGACTAATCATTAGGCTAGTGGTGCTGGCATGAGCATTAGTCATACTCCACACTGTCAACCAACTTTATATTGTTTGTTTATCGACACTGATGTTATAATCCTGTGTTGGATTAAGAACACACTCAATTTTGACGGTTTCCTCAGTGATTTTTATACTTCACTATCAAGTGATAGAAGTTGGTTGATTTCTATTTGAACTCCAGTTTAGGTGGATTTAAAATAATCCACCTGGCAAGACGCCTAGGTACAAAACACAAATATAAAATTTATTTTTTTCTGTAGGTTGAATGTGTATCCATGGTGAGGGTATCAACCTGTAGTCACTACTCCAAAAAAACTAGGATTGTCAAAATCATAGGGGCACTGGTGGCTCATTTTGGTAGTGCTCTCTCCCAACTGTCAGAAGGTTGTTGCTGTCACATGTCGATGTGTCTTTGGGCAACACTTAACCCCAAGTTGCTCCAGCTGTTGCAGAGGAGTGTAAATCAGTATTAACGGGGGTGGATACCTAACATTTAAGGATGAACGGATTAGAAACTCTGGACCATGAGTGAGTGCGTCTTCTGGTTGCACGCTTGCGATGAGGCCAGATAAGGCCAAAACAGCGCTGTGCTCTAATGTTTCTTGAGGCTGCACAGACATGACGAGACATAATGTTCAACTGGAGCCAGCTGTGGGCTTAACAATCACGGGATCCAAGGAAAGTCTCTCATATGTGGAGGTAACATACCACATTCTGTAATGACATCATCATGACGTCGGGCTTAAATTTTCCATTGTTTGTCACATATTTCATGAAAGGTGGAGTAAGCACCAGAGGAAGAGGAGGGACGTTTATTCTCATGTTGGGAGGTTTATAAGCCATGGTCACATAGTTTACAATTAAAAATCATCAAAGTTTATTTGGCACAATATGTGACCTTTAAAAGAAATCTGCAAAAAACTCATCCAACATAGCAAGCAAGGATGTTACATATGTTTGATGAGTCAATACCTAGCTTATTTGTTGCCAAAATAGTTCAGGTCTGTGTGCATTGTTCCATGTTTGAAATTTCCATTCACAACACATCACAGTAATCATTTGGTTCATAGCTGTCATGTAACAAACTCTTGTGTGTGTAAATTATCAGCAAGAGGGCTGGACAATGTTTTTTTTCTTTTTTTAATACAATAATAATGTAATGGTTTGTGTTTGTTGGGGCCTTTCTATGTGGAGTTTGCATGCTCTCCTTGAACGTGTGGTGTCTCTCCTGGCACTGCAGCATCCTCCCACAGATCAAAAAATGTGGTTGTCAGATTTATTGGTGACTCTAAATTGCCCTTTAGTGTGGGTTAGCATGTGAAAGGTTGACTGTCTCTCTGTGGCCCTGCAATTGACTGGCGGGGATCCAGGATGTACCCTGCCCCTCTCCATGTCAGCCAGGACAGGCTTTGGCCCTGTGACTTCAGAGGGATAAGTAGTATAGATAATAGATGGATGGAATAATACAATGGTGTGGCTTGAGAGTTTTAAAACACTTTTAAAGGGGCCTAAGCATGACAGAGTTTGCTCTGTCTTATTCATATTTCAGTATGTCTCATCTTTGTGAACCATTCAAATCGCCTGCCAGACCAAATGCAGGGACAAGTGGTCCACCTGACCTCTGGAGAATAGTCATTAGATAGACTAAACCACAACATTCAATCTTAATGCAATCTACTGTAGGCCGTCATGTAAATCCCTTCTTAGTATTTTGTCATTATCATCCCTGAGGTTGACTTTCCTCAAAGTAAAAAAAAAATATGTTTCTCTTATTCAATGTCTGGGAAATCGAAATGAGAAAATAACTGGATTAGGGAGTTGGGAATCAGTGCGGGCCCCTAAATCATGTGCACATGTCATTATGAAGTATTAAAGGTTTGGGTCTGAGTGTGTATGTGGGGGTGTGTATGTGTGCATGGGCTTTTCTGTGTGCGTATGGGTGTGTTTGAAAACCTGAGGGATGGGGAGTGATGGAGGGCTTGAGGATAAAAGCAGGTCTCCGAGGAAATAAAGCCAGTGTTGGCTTTAAGCAGAACAGACCTCATAAGACACATAGTGCTTATGCGAGGCAGAGTAGAAGGCCCAGAGGCAGAGACCTGAGGGGAGCAAGCCACAAGGGAGAGACTAGAGACTCGCTCTATAGCTACCACTCGCTCCTCTCTTAACACGAGTTAGAAACCCTACAAGAGAGGAAAGTGAGAATCTGGGAGGAAGCAGCAGAGAGATAAGACAGAAAAGCGAGGGAGCAGGTTTGAGAGGGATATAGAGGAGACAGGAGGGGTTGAGTGCTGAGCCAGACAGGAGGAGGGAGGGGGGGCAAAGGAGGGAGGGGAGTTTCACAGACAGAGAGAAAGTGAAGGAGACAAAGAGAAGTTTAGGTGTTTTGTTCCTGCTTTTAGTACCGTGTTCCAGGTAGGATGGTGTTCCTTCCGATGGGTCCAGCCTCCGAGCCCTGCGCCCGTGTTTGGAATTGTTGTGCACAAACATGTTGTCAGAGACAGCAAGGACATGACCCTCTACGCTCACCGTAGTCGACACAACCACCTGAGACAGGGACAGATGGAGACCACAGAACTTCAATATGCTTCAATTCTGATGTAGACCAAGAATTTTGGTAACAGCTAAAAACAAGGCATTTCAGTTCTTGTAAAATGTTATGAAAAATAAAGAGCATGTCGGTTTAAATGAAACACATTTTTTTAAAACTTTCTTCAATATAGGTGGAAGGTTGCGAATTAGTTCAGAATGGTAAAATATTTATGCCACAAGATCACATCCGTTCTCTGCAAAAACAACAATAAAAAGCCAACAAAACCTTAATTGAACTCGTTTATTATCATTACAGCCTATTATTTATACCATTTTTTTCAGCAGATACTAACAAGCAATCACCTTTATGAGGACAAGCCAAAACAGACCACATTAAGTGTTTTGATCCATCCAATAGCTGTTTCACTAATAGGCCACTAAAAGCAAATTTTGATCCGCTGGCTTCAACAAAACTGCAACAGGGATTTTGAAAAAGGATTACCTTTCTAAACAAAAGGGACTATAATAAAAGTTTAAAGTGGATTTAAGCAACAGGAGCAGACAAGGACATTTTCACAGTGACAGTTCAAAGTGCTTTACTTCACTCAATTCAACTTTCTCCTTTTTTATAACTAAATGAAAACTATCCAATCAAGACCACCCCTGATGGTTCTGGGTAACTCTAATGTTTTGTACATTTACTATTTCCCCCTCTTACATGAATTTATTTATTGACAAAACCTTTGTTAAAGCATGAAGGTGTTTAAGTCTCAGAAATGTATGCAGTGCAGATGATCATGTTTGACCGTTAGAATCAAATATTAAATCACGTAGTCATGTTTAAAACTATGATCTCATCACTTTTATCAATCAAAATAAATGATCACTGTTTCTTTCCATAACTGAGCAGCCCTTCTGTATACAGTATATGATCTAGAACAAATCAGAATGAAGTAAATTTGCTTATTTTAACTAAAAGAACTGTATGGCTTCTGTATCAAGTAAGTAACTTTAATTAAGGAGATTTGCCTCTAATGTGACGCATCATCATTTTCAATTTAAACAATTTTAAATTACAGGAAAATAATTAATTTAAATGTTGGTTTGAAATAAAACTAGTTTTTAGATCTGCCCCTTTCTACAAGCTTCTATAAGCTCCCTCATGTTTGCATGCAATGCTCTCACTTTAGCTGTCATTAATTAATTTAATTTTTAATTTTAAATGAATTCTTCTGTGTCTCCTTTGGTTGATTAATCTTTTTACCCTTTTTACAGTGCAAGAACAGAACAGTGTAGGAAGAAGTTCAGTGTCACTGTGAATGTGTACTGTTACACTCGAGTAACAGAGCATGAATTTGGTATGATAATAAAAAGTGTGTTTTTAACTTGGGGAAAAAATACAGGGACAAGCTGTCTGCCCAGCTAGCTCTTCAATTTTTTACTTGAATACTACTTGACTGTGATGTACCTCTGTTGTTAAATGACTCTTTCCTGCCATTACACCTTTGTGACATTTACATTGATGTGACTTAACAAGGGTGTCAGACCTCAGACTTACAATGTAAAGGTTCTGAGTACTGTAATGGGCCACAATAACAATAATAAGGGCAAGAAGAAAAAAAAAACAAAGAGCCATACTATAATAAAATACTTTGTTTAACAAGCTGGAAGAAAAGAATGATGAATCTCTGTTGGCTTTGTGACACTGGGTGTTTAGTTCTTCAACCAAATGAAAACTTTTTCTCTGAATCAGCAATTAACTGAAAAAGATGATTCAATAGCTGTGAAACATCAAAAAAATCTGCAAATGTCTTCGCTAATCCCATGTTACTTACAGTTGGTAGATGTTTGTGAAAAATGGATGACGTTAGCCAATAATGGTTAGAACCTGATGCATCCCTATTTATAATATATAAAATGATATTTATGCTGGCACAATTCTTCTTTTACATAATATCAGTTAATTATATTTTTTAATACTGATCATCTTCAAGGATTAAAATAATTATGTGATAGACAACCTGAGACTGATTAGAAAACTGAGGATGGAGTACAACATATGGAGAAGTCCTATTCAAATGAAATGGGGAGATGTGTTGAGATACAAATCCCTATCTATTGACATTGATTATTTCTTTAATAAATACGAAGATCAGTTTGGAGATACACGTAAGGCCATTTACACATATAGTCTGTATCAGCTGATAAAACAAGATGTGTGAAGCAGTAGTCCTCAACTGCCAGCCCCTGGGCCACACTAGGCCCCCATCGCTTTCCATCTGGCCCCCAGAATAAAACAAATTCTGGATATAAGAAAGGGAAAATGTTGATTTTTAGGCTGTACCTTCATTTTGTTTGTTTTCGTTGACAAGGTAACCCCAAAACGGTTGAGATTGAAATGGTTCTCCAAGAAATAACTGAGATCCATTTTGCAGTACTACGTCAACAGTAAATATTGATATAAATATACATTATTAACGCAAATCAAACAAGGGGCCACATGTGCATTAGTGTCAGACAGGAGATGGACAACATGGCAGCTCTAGATGCGAGCAGCCAAAACATCCCAGTGGCCCTCATGTGTCTGGCAGCAGGATGGGTGAGAGACTGATCTCGCTTTTAAGGATAAAATAAAGAAAAAAACATGCTGTTGTGAGACAGAGAAAAATATTTATGTACCAATTTGTTTTTAAATCTTGCTATTCCAGATTCTATCGAGGAAAGAGATTAGTCATTTGGAATTGTATTTGACGATCAAAGATGAAGAGGGTTGTTTTATGTCATATCTCATGTCTTACCTACATGCATGTGAAGTGTGTCGTTGGGACAGTGTTGGATACTATGGGGCATTTTGTGTTTTTGTTCATGGTATTACAGAACAGGTCTTTGTAAATACTTTGTTTACGTACAGTATTATTTCAGATATGAAGCTTAATGCTTTATGTATGATTATCTTTTGCTTTAACAAGAACATAAGACTGTTTATTTCTATGGCTGCACTGGATTTAATTTTCAGGTAGTGCATATCTTAATCTTTTCGTCTCGTCGAGACTATTTGTGTAAGAGGGACTTTGTTTTTGTTTTTCTCCAAGATGGTTTCTGTGTGCAGGTGGTGCTTTCTAGAATAAATAAACAAGGAAGAATCAGGAATGTAGGCAGTCCAATACCCTCAACGTCCACATGATGTTTGTGGCAGTCAGCTGGACCTCACCTGAAAACGCCTCATATCTCGAGGGTTCCCTGCATTCTTCAGGCAGTTCTGGTTACACTTCAGGAAGAACTTGAGGAAGAACCTGCATAAACAGACAGAGAGAAACAAATGAGTTAGTGTAAGTATAAGCTACTCCAACAAACTACAAATAAAACAAATAAAATTGCAGAGGCAGACAAGTCTCAGACACTCTCCACCCTCATCCATCAGTTGTTTATGACAAAGGCAGTTTTGAATGTAAAAACAGCTCAGGGATATTGAGTAAGATGCTACCTTGTATATCCATCTCCAAGCTGCTGTCACTTCTTGCCATAAACTCACCGGGGCAGCAGACACAGACCCCCACCCCTCCCCTCCATCCCCAGCTGCAGAGGCGTGTGACGGAGGTTGTGCTGTAGCTACTATGCAGCACTGTGTTGCCATTCCTGCCTCTCTCAATCTCAGTGTGAGAGACCACATCAACAGCACCTGCCATGCATTATTAATAGGCTGAGATGGCAAGTATGGCTACCCACATCAATACTTAATGAGGGAGGGAGGGAAGGGGAGGGGGCAGGAGGAGTATGGGTGGGGGGGGATATAAGAGCTGGGGGGGGTACCAGAGAGGCCTGAAAAGCAGAGAGGGGATGTCTGACGATTTATTCCCTAGCCCCACCCTGTCGCTCAAAGCCTGATAACTTCTTCTTCTTCTCTAAGTGAAACTACAGTTGCGAACATCCCTCCACTCTCCCTTCTCTATTGTCTGTCTAAGAAGAAAAACTATATCAAATGAAGCGCAAAAATAAACAGCGCCGTGTACAAACAAACAGGAACCCTCAAAAGGGGGAAATAAAACTACAACATTTCCCGCCCTCCCCTCCCTTCCTCCTCCTCCACCCTTTGAGGTAGCTCAAAGAAGTGCTGACAGCTGAAACTGCTTACAATACAGATCTCCAGCAGCCAGAGAGAGAATCACTCCTTTGCTCAGCTTTTCTTTCATATGTCTTATTTTCTACCCACTGTTCATTTGTTATGGCTAGGATTCTGCACTGGGCAGCGCGTTTGGAGCCAACAGCCTTAGATACAATCATGCACGAGCGGACGCATCACACACACACACACTCACACATAAGGAGAGGGAGAGACATGTCAGAAGAAACACAGTAAGCAGCCTTGGACAATTGCTTCATCGAGGGGGGAAAAAAGAAACAAGAGAGCAAAGAAGATAAATGGACAGATCAGAGTTCTGTCTCATTTCAAGGGCCGTCTCACTGCTGGGCGCATTACAAGCATCTGATGTAACACAAGAAGTGGTGAATTTATCCCTGACAACTCTTAAATGCATGACAGCTGGTTAGTGGTAGACGCTGCTCTCTGAGTAAAGAAAAGAAAGCCTCTTATGATGAGAATAACAAACTGTCTTTCTTTGCTGCCGTCTTTTTTTTCCCTCCTCTGCTTTGTTTGTGTTCTGATTTACGATCTCTCTGGCGCAAGAGGCTTAATCCGGATGAGAAGGGGGAAAGGGAAAGAGAGATGGGCTGGGAAATATTTCAAGTTTATAAAATATATCTTTGTGTTTTCCAATGAGATTTAGGGGAAAGACATTTTATTTAAATCAGTAGTTGGTTCAGTCATTTTTTTCTTCTGGTTTTGTCCAGCCATTTGGAAACTGCAATGTTAAAGAGATGATTGAAAAAGCTGTTGAGCCATGTGCTCTGTAAAAACGACATTTTTCACAAAAGTAGGACTAACAGTGATATTGTTATAGTCCACAAGCAAATTATATATGAAATGTTGAAGCTGCATTGGGAATAATAGTCATTGTTTTTGTTTCATTTAAAGGCAAAGTGAGTAAAATTAAGTCACCGGGGGCTCTCAAGTAAACATAACAACCCCAAATTTGTCAAGATGTAGTGAACCAGTTACCCAGTTTTCAGTGTTTACCATTCTTTAAGACAGAAACTCTGTTGAATGGGGACGTCACTTCATGAAGTCGTTATGAACAGAAAAACAGTATTGAGGAAAATCTTTTTGTAACGAGAAAAAAAACATTAAAAAATGACTTTCAGATTTATGCTATGAATTTAAAAAAAGAATCTGTTAAACATGAACATTGTTTTGGCTGTGCAGTGAATACCCCTCATGCAGTAAGACTTTTGTTAACCAGTGTCCTCAACTCTAAAAGAGAAGTAACACTAAAGCAGACAAAGGAGACAGTGGATCTCCATTTAGCTTGTAAATGTCTATTTAAGAGGGGGTTAAGGGGGTGGAGTAACAGGCTGAATAATGGGGGGCCATCACAGGTAAGCCGAACAAAATCTGGGGGAGATAGAAAAACAGAACTTCAGCAGTAGCAGGTCCTGTTCACTTGTCCAGCAGCCTTTTATGCATTACTATGTGTTCTTCTGGTAACAACTAAATAAAATGGTGCCATTCACCTACCTGTGTCATCTAAAGTTAAGAATTCTCAGTGTCAGTTACTTTACTATATAAATGTCAAATTTTGCATCCCATGTTTAAGAAGCACTTTTGGTTCACTACTAATGTGTGTATAGTGTCTGATACCACTACAATAGACATAGATGTCCCTTGTACATATATCAGGTAACTTACTGTTTTAAATTATTTAAATTGTAGGCAAACATCTACACAAAGCCATAACTGCAGAAACATACTAGCAACACTTGGTGAACTAGGTGAGGAGCTGGGGGTTCCTCCATACTTCCAGCTATGGCCACCCTTAAGAGGGGATAAAGGGTGTGCTCTCTGAGGCCCAGCCTCACACTTGGGTCCAAAAGGTTGAACATAGACCATCTTGGTTGAATGCAGTTATATCCAAACTTCACACAAATTTTAACTTTTTCTATCAATGAAACAAAAATACACAGTTCTTCATAGGCACTTTTTTATAATAATGGAGCTGTTTCAAAAGAATAAAAACATGTTACCAACCTTTACATCGTATTTTCAAGATGTAAAGTCAATTTGACTTAAGTCTCAGTTGGATTGTGTATTGAAATTTTAACACCAGAATAATAATTGCAGCAAATGCACAAAACTAGAGTACAGGACTCCAGCAATAAGCTGCTTTAAGCCAGGTAGGTAGGCAGGTAGTCCCCATAGGAGGTAAGTCTTGGCCAGAGGCGGGGGCTTGTGCCTCTGAACCAGATGATGCGTTTACATAACTAAGTCATGTCTGGAAAAGGCCCCTATGGTTCCCTCAGGGGCCCAGCCTCTCCTTTATGTGGCCCTGTTTCCAACCATTAGAGTAAATATTGTTAACGTACTTGATCAATCTAAAATCTATTCATACTGGCAGGAAACCCTAAAATCTAAAGGAATTTCTCTGAGTGAGCTGAATATGTATGTGTGACAGACAGCAGGGTTTTTCATCCAGATTTTACTCCTCAAACACACTGGATACGTGACAGCTGATGTGCCTGCCAGCTCTGGCTCATGAAGCAATCACTTTCAGAATAGGCACACTACTGAGCTGCATTACAGTTGCATTATAATAGCTGCCAAGGCCCTGTCTCTCTGCATATGTTTCACCTCAATAAAGAGTTTCATTGGGAAGTTTAAGGACGACCACAATAAATCTCCCCACAAGTGAGCTGATCCTTTCAAGAACAAGCGGCATATACTTCAGAATAAAAGCATTCTTTACAAACTAGTGGACATTCTCTACAGAAATGGCTAACTGAGGTTTTGCTTTGAAAGGAACAAACCCAGAAGAGTAATAGCACCGTGTTTATCTTGTCCGAGACTTATTCTTCTAATGCAGACATACATTAGACGGTTTCATCTTCATGCGTATGCATGCTGTGTAGCAAAAACATGTGCACAGCTTGCAGTAAAAATAGACTATTATCCAATTCTCAATTTTTTGGAGTGAGAAGGTCACAGTGTTTAACCTGATAATATGCTTGCTGAAACCAAATTCAGCCGACTTTTAAGCCGCGATGCTGCAACCAGTGTGAAAAAGCCTTTTCCCTAAAATTAACCTGCTGAAACCATCTAGCAATTCCCCCCTCTTCCACCACTAGACTGACCGACATGCAAACTTCATAAAAATGTTTCGCTGTGAGTTAACAAGTCAGAAATCTTCTTACTGAATTTTCCTGAAATTAAAAGTTAAATTTGGAGACTGCATGTGTGACAAGGTCTTTTGACTGGGCTCATTCTCTATGAAAACCATGACATTTCTGTGCCATTTTAGAAACCCTTCATCATGAGTTTATTTGAAATTAAATTATATTGAAACACAACATTTATAAAACTTAAGTTTTAAAGAAGTCAAAGCCAGGAAATCTTCAGCAGCCAAGACAACTTTCATAAAACCATTCTTTGACACTAAGGTATAGACCACCATATTCTGATTTATTTGTAGAACTCCAATAAGAGTGTCCATGAGTTGCAAGTAATACAGCACAAAAAGGGCATCACAGAGCTTTAATCCTGTCACAGAAAGGAGTACGAGGGGGAGAAAAGTAGTCTTTAAACATTCAAGGAACAACTTATTCATATATCCCAATAATATCCAACTCAGTAATCACTGCAATGTTAAGACTAATAGCTGTTACACAAAGCAATAACACTATCGTCCATTAACGCCAATCTCATGTCACATTTGGCTGCATTAACAGCATAAAAGTTCCCATTCTCATATTAACGTTGACAGAAAAATGTTCTTTCTCTGTTGGACTATGTCGGAACAGTTCATGTAAAGGTAAAGTAAAGGTTCTTGTATTTATGGTCTTTATAACAGCTCTTTATGTTCACAATCACTAATGTTGAAAAACTCTAGTTTTCACATACAGAGTTCTGCTGATGCACCTGTATTCTCACTTTGCTAGAGATTCTGCCTTGGTAAGACCCCCTTCCCTACAAAAGTAATTTGTCAGTTCACTGCTACTGGACAACATATTGTCATCAACTCTGCACTGGGGATGCCACTCCGACCCAACAGGCTTAGGCTGCTGCTGATGGAAAGATGGTACGTCTTTTTGTGAGGGCTGGGGATACAGGCTGTAAAGTGGAGTCAAGCAATAAGTCATGATGTCGTGGCTGTTTTGTCTTGTGCATAGAGGAAAGTTCTCTATCACATGGAGGAGGAAAGTAAAACAATTAATGTGATGTCAAAATATGAATCAAAAAAGCTTAATATTGGCTTTTGAAGCAAAAATAGGCAATTGCCTTGGGGCTCAAACTATCAGAAGCTCGATACAGATCTTGCACATTAATCAAAAAATAATTAATCAAATCATTGTTACAAATGAAATAGCATGATGTCTCTGCTTTTAAGTAATGACTTAAAATGAGAAAGAATTGATGCTGAGGGCTTTATACTTGTGTTTGCTTTTCTCTAACACTGCCCTAGACTTAAATAGAAATATAGTTAACTAAGTGATCTATGGTCATCTGAAACAAAACTTTCATTACAAATGTTGTGAGCGGTTTTCTAACATGAACACTGTGCTTGTCTTAAATGTCTGACAACAAAGAATAGAAACTTGTCCAGTTGTGGGCATCTAAGATTTGAGTTTTTGTTTCTTAATGATCAAATGTGTAATGATAGCTTGATTTTTTACTAGAATTAACACATTGGTTATAATTTCTTGTTGTGACAACTATTTGGTTTGTATATGGGAGGATATTTCAGCTAGTACTGCAATAACTTTGTGCATCACTTTTAAGCTCAAAGTTATTGCGGTGCATTTCAGTGTGTTTCCCAGCTCTAACAAAGACAGGAGAAAGCAGACAGGGAGAGGAGAAAATGATAGATAGATAGACAAAAGGACGAGGTAGAGAGTATGTGAAATCCAAACGGAGAGACAGACCACCCTCCTGTATATTTTAGAAGCTGTAGGCCAATATCTCAATAATTCATGAAGCTCAGAGATGGAAGGGTTTTTTTTTTCACTGTGGTGGTTGGACCCCAAAGGCTGAGGGTCTCCCAACTTTCTTATCTCCTCGGGGTCAGGGAGCAGCCTTGCAGACAGCTGTGGACTACATCCACTTGTCCAACATACTCCACCTTCCTGGCTGGCCCTCCTGTTTAATTCATCAACTCCGCTCTTTCCCCAATGTGTCCTTCTCCAGCTCCTCTGAGGTATTCATGATGGACAGATGATGGATAAGTGGATACAGGAGAGTGAGGGTCAGGTGAGTCAGAGGTGGCCAAATGAGGGGGTTAAATATTAGAGTTGGCTTTGCAGAGGGGGAGGAAAAGGAAAAAGTGAGTGTGCTGAGGTGTCTGCTGCAAAAACGAAGACACTAAGTCAGGAAGTCAGCATGCCTCATTCACTTTGGTGTATGTCAGCGTGTCCCCTCCATCTCCTGCACCCGTGGATCATCTGATTCATTATTTACATGACTTAAGGTGTCTGGAGTCAGCCGCACGGAAACATTACAAAACTGTAGCATGTTGATTCCACCATGCTCTATCTCATCTCCCCAGGAGCCGGGGGACTGGAATCACCGCTGCACACATTTACATGGATCAACAGAGAGTGGGTGTGTGGTGGAGGAGGGCGGAGGGCCAGATAGAGAGCAGTGCGTGATGCTATGCAATAACAGAGATTAGCATAAGGATTTATGGGTAATCTGATTGACAGCTGACCAGTAAATATGGACAAATGAAGAAGATAGCCGATAATTCTCTTATTTGCCCTGTTCCTCTCTCTAATATTGTTTCTTAAATTTTCAATCCATGCAAAAGATAAGTGATTGCTTCACAATTGGTTTTGACAGAGATATTCCATAATCCCTTCTGATGGGCGTGTCCCTTCAATGACCTCAGCTACGGTCATTTATAACAGTGGTTTTTAAAGTATTTTATGAAAACTAAAGTGTTAAGGCAGGACATACTCATCCGTAAAAAATCTTTCTCACACAGGTTATAGTATCTTCCATATCTGTACATGGTCTTTGTACCATAAAAGCAAAAACTAAAAACTGATACTGTTGTACAAAAATGAGCTTTTTTATATTTATTGAGCAATTCTGGACAAAAAAAAAAAAAAACCTTTCTGAATGGTTTTGGCTTTCCTGCAAATTTACATATTTTCCGAAAAATAAAATAGTTTCAAAAAACGAATCTTTTATTTAATTATATAATGTCTCTGTCTTATTCTTTTAGTGTTAAATGGATGTAACTATCTCGCTAGCTTCAACAATCAGCTGTGAAAAAACCTAACCTTGAAGCTTAGGCACTAGGTTCAAAAGTGTACAGTTGCATCACTGTAGTTCTGACTTCTGGCTGCACAAAGTTTTCTTCTTCAGGTATAAAGTTGTTTTTAAAAAGTAAGAACCACACTTCATATAAGGTAAGTAGACTTTGGACACCGATGAGCTGACACCCATTATGACGCTGTGTGAAAAACATTTCATTAAAATTTAAAATACTCTTTTTCAGTCCACGAAATGTTGACGAAACGTAATTTAACAGCAAAAAAGGAAAAACATATGGTAAAAATATGTAAATTATCAGAAAAAACATTTAGAAACAGTGTCATACAATATGTAATAGGATTTTAGAAAGATTTTGTCTCCTGCCTGGAGTTTTTCATTTTTTAACCTTCCAAAGTTTCTGCTCACACCTGCCATCATGAGTGAAGCCTTTATTGCTCAACAGAACTATCACAGAAGAACACATCTGTCCAAAATGTCGTGATCACTGGCCTTTTTGTGGTGGCACTTTTTTGGAGACTGTGCAGGAGAGCTTATCCTTTTCTGTTTCTGTTACTTTGACTTGTCCTGCATTGCTCCATTTGTTCTTATTCCCAGAAACTTAAAGGGCACATCATTGTGCCCCAGAAGACCATTTGGAAACTCTTTTTGTTTTTGTTTTTTTTTTTCTTTTTTTTGATGAGCTGAGATGAAATGGAGAGATGCAATGAAGGCCATTAGGGACTCCAAAACTAATAATTTTCTAAAAGGGGGGCTTTAGAACTGTTTTGCATATCTAGCCCTACATGTTCTCACAGAAAAATGTTGCTAATTCTACCTGAATCCCATCCTGAAACAACACTTTTGCTGCTCAGTAACGATGCTCCCTCCTGCATATATCTGTTTTTTTATATAGTTTCTATACCTTGTTTGTATTCAAGACCTTCTCTGTTTTCAAGCAGCTACACAGTGCAGATACGGCAGCTACAAATATTACCTCTACAAATTGCTGTGCCGGCCCGGATTAAATGAAATAAAACCATTTTGCTCTCACGTAATTACCCCCAAATCCGGGAATGGCTGTGGAAGTGAATTTGTGTAAATAACTGCTTGGCCTCTCAAAGCCTCGTGGCGTAAATTTGTAACAGCAAAAATGAACGAATAAACACATGCAGCCGGTCGCTGTAGTAATTTAATGATCTCACACTTTCATCATATCATAACGGCCATTATTTGTCACTTTGGAGCAATTAAACACAAAATCACCCTCTGCCCATAAAAAACAAAACAAGGAAAGCAATTATAACACAACTTTTAAGTAATCCCTGTAGCATCTAAATATTATTACTGTGGTGATAAAGATTGTCTACGCGATTAGCCAACAGCATGGAAGCCTCCGAGGGACAATTCTGTTATATTTTCTAATAATTTTCCGACATTAGCAACAGATGAGGTAAAGAGTTGTTTTCCTTGTCAGATTTAACACAGATAACTTTGGAGCTGTGCTGTTTTATCTTCCTCTGTGGTTCTAGTTTATTCATCTTTTCTGCCTTTTGTGTCTCATTGAGTCTCATTTCTTTATGCCTCACCCCTCCTCTGTCTGCTCTCTCTATTTTGTTCAGACACGCAGTAAAAATGGCTGTGGGTGATGCCATAACTCAGCCCTCTCCTCTCTGTCTCCCTCCATCCATTTCAGCCATACAGATCATCTCCAGA
Organism: Scarus forsteni; assembly: GCA_036419115.1. Taxonomy (NCBI): domain Eukaryota; kingdom Metazoa; phylum Chordata; class Actinopteri; order Labriformes; family Labridae; genus Scarus; species Scarus forsteni. The sequence goes on from JAZDUH010000011.1 coordinate 2,295,655, forward strand.
AGAAAAGCAGTATGTCTGCCTCCTAATATGCTTCATGAGGTGTGTAATTCACTATGCTCCGGAGGGGAGCCATTTGTCTCGGGGGTTAACTAAGTGACACAACAGCACTTCCCCTCGCCTGTTACCACAGTGGGACATGTTGAACTAATCTGCGCAGGTAGAGGAATGGGTGATCCCGCACTTGAGCAATTAAACACTGAGATTTGTTCAGGAAATCGATCCTAATGAAGTCCGAGACAAGTTCAAATTAAGTGTAAATATTTGTCAGCTAATATAATGTTACAGGAGAAAAAAGGGGTGATAAATAGGCAAACAAAGTAAAAGTGAAGTCAGGCGGTCTCAGAGAATCAAATATCTTCCTCAGGTCCAGCTTTGTGTATTTTCTTTCCTCCCCTTGTGTTTTATTTCTCGTCCTCTTTCTTTCCTCTGCAACCCTCTTTCGCTTTTTCCGCCATGCATCACTGACACTTCAACCAAGAGCCTGACTGGCTTGTTTTCGTGGTGACCTGTCTGCCTGCCTGCAGTATATGTCTAAGTGTGGAAGCGCACACGCACACACATACACACACTAATTTAGGGAGATTTATGAGGGGGGCCTTGCACCAGGAGCCATGCAGGCTGACCCCAGGGGTGTAGGGGGGCACTGGGTGGGGGAGGGGTGCTGGCTCCACAGGGGGGGACATTAATAATCCAGAACCAGGTCTGTCTCTGGGCCTGGCCCTGGGCCTCGGACACCAGGCTGTGACAGGCTGCAGTGGCCCAGTTTACTGCAAGAGAAACATCCAGTGCAACATGGCATACTGGAAATCAGGTCTGATGAAAAATAAGAACATTAAAGAAACCTTGAAGACCTACAGAAACACCGGGGCAGATAGACAAAGAGAGACTATCACACACATACATCCTCAGCTTCATTCCTTTGGAGTGCTCCTCTTTAAAGAAGCAGCGTGCACCTCTATATTGCCCCCATGTCTATCTTAAGTGTCATGATTTATTCAAATAGAACATCTCACTGCGCTGAAAAATTCATTTCCATCCCGCTCTGTGCTTCGTCCCATCCTCCTCTTTGCCCGTATCTGCTCGATGTGTGTGCATGTCGTGTCAGCTGTATTTGCCCCGTTGTTAAATATTTCTCAGAACAAATGGACCCTGGAGGAGGGGGACATTGGGTCAGGGAGGATCCATGCTGTGCCTTCACCGCTCAGGGAGAGGCCCCACTTGGGAGAGATCGCTCCACGCTTCTCCATGAAGCCGGAGCTCCAGTCTCAGCTTGGGGACAGAAGTCCCAGAGACACTTAACCAATTGTGTTTCATCCATTTCATCCGAAAAGGATCATTCAAAATTCAACTGAGGAATCATTCCGGGAGTGTTGCAAGACAGGCAATGAGATCTCTGCTGCGTGGGAACGGTGTAGAGGGGAGAAAATAGAGCTGGGTTCAACAACTTGTAGCCTGATAACATCTCTACCTGTGGCCTGGATTTACACCAGAGCACCGGAGGGGAAATACAGCCAAATAAACATCTGTGTATGCATGTGTGTATGTGTGTGTGCGTATCAAAGCCATGATGAATAAGAGGCTGTCTGGATGATGGACAAGCTTGGCAGGCGGTGCTGATTGAAACACTTCCTCTGTCGGGGCCTGGCCCATTAATCTGATGGAGACAGAGACAAAGGGAGAGAGGGAGAGCGAGAGCTCCAGGCCCCGACCACAGGAGTAATGAAGGGTCCTGGTCCCTCTCACCTCAGCACTGTCCTGCCATGCTGGGACGCTCTGCTCCCGTGTCCAGCCCAAACCCTGCCCTCGTGGGACTGACCAGTGAATAATGGCCCTGTCATCAGCCAGGGTAGATGCTGCCGCACCGCCGAAGGCTGTGTGTGACCGTGCTTGTGTGTGTGTGACCGCATGTTTAAGCTCGCCTGGGCGCCTCACTGCGCAGTCATTTACCCTAACTGTTCTCCTCTGCACCTTAGTTGAGGACTGATGTATTCATATTGAATAGTGTTGATTTAAGCGCATGTTAAACTTAATGCATAATGCATCCACTATATATAGCTTGATAAAGAGCATTGTGTCAACCCTCGACCGGCCCCATACATTGTGGGGATGAATGTGCCGCTTGCAAAAGTTCTTTCTTTTTGTTCCATTTAAGCACCATATTAAATCATAAATATGACTGTGAGTGTACGCAGGCTCAAGGTTATGTTTCTAAATGCAGCAGGATCAGAAATCAGAAACTTAATTAGTGTGCCGTGTTTGTTCTCGGGTGAAAAGTTGTTCCCACCAATGGGTCTTGAGGGAGGAATATGGAAGCAGGGAGTGGGAGAGAGCAAGAGCATGTGAGACAGAGTGTGTTTGTGTGTGTGTGATGGGGAGAGAGAGGGAGATTGATACGGAGCAGAGACGTATGGCTTCCTACAGAGAGTGTGTGTGTGCATGTGGACATGTGTGTTTTGGCCTTGCATCCCTCTGTTTATCAAACATATTACAGCTCCTTCTAGATTCCTCACCTGCACACCCCCAGCCTGCTACATATGGCCCACCAATCACAAAATAAGGAATCATGCATACATTAGCATAGCTAATGGCCTACCCTCTCCATTTAATATGCAAATTTCCTGAAACATTACTGAATGCCGTCTGTTCTAAATGAATAAATTTGAATCGCAATTAGAATAATCCTTTATAATTAATGAAAACTGTCAATTTTGGTTCATAAGTAATTTGATTAAAGTGGTGATGGGACACTTATGAAGTTCATCGGGCTGCAAGGAGTGCGAACACACACATACACACACATGCATGGTGAAACACACACATGAGCTGCATGACAACCAACAGCCGGTCCAGAGCTGCATTATTGATGAAGATGATTAATAAACTTATGAAAGTGGTTGTCACATATGCCAGACCTCTTTTTTTTTAACCAACACAACTTCTTTCCACTCCTTCATGGCCGCTGAGGAACAACAGATCAATCACTCCTTTCTGCCACCTGACAGAGAGAGAAAAGTGAGCGAGTGATTGAAAAGGTTCCCCGGCCTGGTGCTGCTGTGTCAGTGGCCTGTCTGTCCGATGGGAGACACTGATGGACTGTCGAGGAGGGGAAGAGCACCGTGCACACACATGCAAAGTCATTACGGGGGGCTGATATGTTTCCCTGTTGTCTCTCATGTGGGGGCGGGTGGTGCTGTTTTATCAGTTTATAATAACATGTTATGAGAAGCATATTTGAAGAAGAGGGCGTCCAGTGTGTAAATCCATCCCACCTTCACCATTAACTCTGCCGTGCTCTGCTTTGCTGCCACTGAAGCGTATAATGGTGTAGCTTAAATGAGGGTCACTCAGCTGTGGGAAATTGTTGCGATGTGCGCTTCGTTTGCATCTCTTCCTCTTTTTACGCCACAAATACAAACGTGAGTGTGCTTGTGTTAGCACGTCAACTCCAACATGAGTGTGTGTAGCCCTGATGAGTGTGTTTGCATGGCATCAACCCAATAATAATGGTCCAGATAGTGTAGAGCCTCGCAGACTAATTAGCCATATCACTGAGAAAATAGCAGCCGGCTAATTAATGGGTATTATGGCATTTCAGAAGTCACTGCTCTAATTGGGAGGGAACTGAGCCTCACATTTCCATACTGCAGTAATACAGGCTTTATCCACCCGTCTATCTGTCTGTCTGTCTGTCTACCTACTTGGTATGCTTGCTTTTAAACACAACCCTCCAAATGCATGCAGGGAAAATAATTATCCTGCTCATATTTTCAAACAGCAATGTAAGGGATGTTTACATACATACACTGCCAAGTTTCTCCACATAAATAGAACAACTTCAACCAGAAGGAGATAAATCTTTTTTTAGCCTCTAATCCATCACCTTATATATTTACACTGATTAAATGTATTTATATTGCTTTAAGAGAAAAGAAGACAAATGCCAGTCAGTGGGTGAATAATAATATCCCCCTGAATAATTCTCTCTATCATTTTGTATGAGTGTGTGCCTCACTGTTACACATGCATACATGCATATCCCCCATAGGTTCCTCTTAACCCTATCAGACAGTGGGACAATCAAAATAGATTTGCATTCAAATGCTGCAAGCTCGGTATCAAATATCAAATCAAGCCCGAGTCACTGAGACAGACAGACCATCGTCTCGTCCCTGCTCCTTTCCTGCACCTCCTCCTCTATTCTTTTCTCCTCCAAGGGTCCCAGGGACTCCCATTCTCCCCCGGCCAAGCTCTATCGAGGAGTGACAGGCAGTGGCCGGGCCTTGATTGACAGCCTGTTGATGCTACTCGCAAACACACACAACCACAGGAGCAGACATGCACACTCACACTCGCACACATACTCCTTATTCAACCACCCCCCCTTTGCTAGTGCACTGGTCTGGGTGTCAGTGATAGCCCCTGGGCTAGTGCCCTGCAGGCTGCACAGCACTATACATACAAATCACAGTGTGTCAGCCTTGTGAATGGGCCCATTTTGACTTTGTCCTTGTAAAGTCAGGCCCCCCTTGATGCAGCCTAGATCTGTATCCTGCCCCTTTTTTTAACTTTCCTTTTCAAGCTAATATCATTCACATAGGCACACAGAGGCATATGATGAAACTTTCACAAAGGGGCAAGCTGGACGTTGCATGATACTGTTGGTATGACAGTATTACCAGTTTATAGCTTAAAACTACAATGGATCTGAGAGCCAAAAGCCCTGATTCAGATAAGGTCATTACTCATTTGAATTATTTTTTGTTAAAACATATCCCAAAAAATTCTTTCTCAGAAGAAAAAAAGAAAACCCTACCCATGCATTAAAATAAAATAAAATTACTGCTAATCAGTTATTGACCAAATCTTTTTACCAATATCAAAAGTATGACAATTCTGCAAATCATGTTAGACATATGCACAGCAACTTCTTCTAACGGGTCATAGAAACGTCTGTTGCACTTACATTTTTACTGCTGGCATCAAAGAATATCACCATAGAGCTTAACAGTGCCCCCAAACTTTTCCCACAACTGTTTACTTCAGTAGTTATGCCTAACTGCAATCAAGATGGCACTTTAGGATTTGTTTGCTCAAAATGACAAATAAATCATTTTTAAGGAACACATACTCCTTTCTTTTCCAGGATTATGTAACATTACACTCAGTAAGCTTGTTGTAAGTCTGCACTAGATGACTTTGACTGAATGGTGGATTGTTAAATACACTGAGGCAGCAGGGTGGATGCATCTAAACCACAACTCAAGGGTTAAGTTATTCTTTATGCACTGAAGTGGTTGTTAAAGGCCAAAGTTTAGTGTGTGATCTCTCGCAAGTTTTGCACTCAACAGGCATCATCTCAAGTACTTTCTAAGGATTGTCTCGGGAGAGCACCCTGATATTACTTTTTTATTCCAACTGATTTTGATTTTAAAGTATAAGCTTCATGAAAACTGGCACACTTGAAAAAGTGCAGTAGAAATCTCACTTTCTGTCAGCAGCTCTTTACACAAAATGTTCCAAAAAGAATAACTTAAATCTAGTGATATGAATTAAAGTTGTGTTCAATCAGCCAGTAAGAAGTTATAAAAGAAAACTGCCTTAGCCGAGTGCTGATTTTCAACACATGATCACAGTGTCATTGGAAACTAATGTCAAGCTGCAGTGTAGCCGATGCTTATGTTTGCAAAGCATTCTCTTCTCAGAACAAAATGTCCATATTTCTGTCCAGAATGTGGTTACATGATGGTTAAATGGAGTGATTGTTGTTGTGAGTATAACCTGACAAATCCTAAATACAAAGTCTTGTCTATTTTTGGTTCAAAATACTGCAAAACTATGCTTGTTCCAGGAAATGCTCCTGAGGCTATTTGTTCCTCATCGTGTTCAAACGGTAGTTTTTTTTGTTTACATCCAGGTTTGAGGGCATTTTGCCAGCAAAGCAGCCAGAAAAAATTGCATCTACAGTGGTAACTATTTGATGGTGGCATTATACTGAGCTTTTGACAGTGGTGCTGGGCCTGTACTGATTAGTGCCATAAAAAATCAGTTTAACCCTCTCATTAATACGCTGCTAGCCACTGAGTTATCTTAATTTAACCAGTTAGCTACATAACTGTTTGTATTCAAAGTAAAGCCTGTTGCACCAGCTATGCATAAGGTCTATCTTGAGTTGAGTGTTAAGTCCACTAAACTCTATATTTAAACTTTTTAAGTTTCAGCTTCAGGTTAATCCTGACTAGAAAAGTGTAAAGGCAAATGGAATACTCTATATTACAATACATGGCAACAACGACAGATAATTGCTGTTAATCGATATAGTGACAAAAGTGCATGTAAATGATGTCGACATAATGAGTGTATAAAGTGTATACCATTTAACCACAGAGTAATGAGTAAAACAGTCAAACCTGCAGTTTAATCCTGAACTCTTGAGATCTTTTAGCAGTGCTTTTATTACTGAACAGCTGAAAGTTTCTCCGCTCACAGAAAACTGCAAAACACAAGCAGGCAACTCATCATATTTCTGAAGGATGTTATCCATAACTTAGAATACATTCCTGACACCAAACAACCTCCAAGAGACTGTGCTCCTCCTTATCTTTCAAGTTTATAAATTACAATGAAGGATCTTACTCCCACTAATAGGAAGGGGTACAGCTGAAGTTATAACTCGTACTTTCATTGAAGCTACTTCAGCGGGTGCATCACCTTAAATATTTGTAGTGTTTAAACTCTGTCCTAAGCAAGAGCTTACACTCAAACAAGGAACCTTCGCACAACTCGTACAACCCACAGCTGCTTGTAAATATGAAAAAGGCAGATGCAACTTGGTTTGACATTCAAAGTGAATGTATTTTGCACTACATGTAATCCAAATAAACTACTTTCATTTAAAATAACTGAATGCTCATACTCAAAGCAAACTATATCACCATACAGTGTAGAGTAAAATCAAATGTTGCCAGGTAAATCTAAGTACAGGGAAGACTAGGTGTTCTTTACGTCTAGATAAGGGCTCACTTTTGCAAGCATTTGAGCCTGCTGCCATAGCGGCACTCAATAGTATTAAATGATGCTCTCCTGTTGCAAAATGTGTTTCCACATGCCAATGTGCAGATATGATGTTTTTTTCTTTGCATGTGATGTGTTGAATGTTTCTCTTGTGTGTAAAGACTAAAAAAGTGGGACAATCTAATTAGCTATCTTGTTAAATATGGTGTTGGTATTAAAATTCAAACAGCAGGCATGGCCAGAAACTTTCTCCAATGGAAGATAAGTTTAGTATGTTTATATGCAGTTAGAAACACACAAGGAAAAATGTCAGATTCAAGCACGGTGCTAATGGGCAGCACCTCACAGGAGCAGGGTATAAATACATCAACAACACACACAGGCACAAAGTCCACACACACCATAATGGCCAGGACCTGGGGCTTAATCTCACACACTCAGCTTGTACACCTGGATAATGTTAAGAGAGCAGTTATAGTCAATTACATTCCCATATAACGCATAAACCTCCACCCCGCCTGTGCTGAGAGAGTAATTGAAAACAGGCACACCAGGGTCCAGACAAAAAGTCAACTTCCCACCCCTGACTTTCCCATTCACTACAAGCACTTCTTCCCATTTCATATTTTGGCTCCTGGGGGCAAATGTAAGGGGGAGGGGGATTATCATTTGGATTTAAGACAGTGAAAAGAGCAGGAGGAGATGGAGTCATATGAGGTACAGCAGGACAAGACAAAAGATGGGAAAAGGGGGAGACGGAGGGTTTTGTCTCCCATGTAGGTGAGGTCCAGTTAGGGTCGGGGTGAGAGGGTGCTGGATGGAAGTGGCGGTGGTGGGTGGAGGGAGGGGAGGCTGTGGTTGTAAGTAGGAGTTTGAGACTGACAGGTGACATTACCCTGCGTCATGGCTGGAGGGACAGAGGGACAGAGGGCGCGATGGTTATCCAAGCAGAGAAATGTCAACGTCCAGACACCGCTGTGACACACACACACACACACAAACAGGGGCCACACAGACACGCACACACAAGTACACAAAGATCCAGGACAAAGGAGTCTGGAGTCTTTTAGAGTGAAAAAGGCTGGCTACAGCGGGCAGAGATGAGGAGATTACATCCTCTCCATTTAAAAAAGAAGGAGATGAGAAGAAAGAGACAAAGCGGAAGAAAAGGCAAAGAGTCACAGAATATCCGATTACCAGACAATATTCTGCATTTATTCATTTCCAAACACAAGCCCAGGTCCCTCAGTAGAGTTTCTCCACATTTGTCCCTCTTCAATCTGCTCTCTAGCGTTTTCATTAAAGCCTAACCCAATTTTGGCAAAGCTTATAAAATGTCCATATTGCTGCTCATTCGACCCCATTGATTTAGTGTTTGGTTAAATATTCACGACTGTGGATGCAATTAACATGCTGTTAATGAATAATTGATCGCATCTTAAGCGGCCATAAAACTCATGCATATTAATTATTGAAACAGGAAATATGAAAAAAACAACCTTCCTTGTTTTGCCTCAATCAACCTTCTTTCATTTTGTTTCTTTAGTCAGGAAGGCCTTTAGAGAGCGTTCGAGGGGGAAAAGTGCAGCTTATAAATGTGCGTGCATGTGTGTGTGCATGCAGGAGATGGGAGGCAGAAAGTGCTATGAACACTATGCAAATGCCTCCCGTAAACACCGCTTTTACAGCTCTTATATGCGTTTAAGCTCCCTTTGAGTACATCCATTTAGCTCGTACATACATCTCCACGTGTGTTTCTGTGTGTCGTATGGCTCACTGTGATGTGGAGAGAAGTGCGGGTGAGCGCTGTGTTGACAGCTTCAGTGTGACAGAGGTAGAGGCTGCCTTTTTTTTGAGAGGCAAGTGTTTGCTAGGCAGCAGCACAACAAAAAAAAATCCAGTGAACATGGGAGGCTTGTCAGTGCGACACTGGAGATCAGTCAGCCAACAATGAGCTTTCCTCTCCCACTGTGCCTCTACTAGTGTTTGCTAGTAGGATGGTGTCCCCCCTGGCACCTCCCCGGGCCCAGTTGAGTGGAGAACAATAGTGTGGAAAAAAAGATGAGGGCTCGAGTCAAGATGTAGTCTGCCATGCACCTGTGGTCAGGTGAATACCCCCTCCGTTCCACACGTGTTTATACGAGAGCATCACTGTTTGTGTGCCTTTTGGTGGGTTAAATTCATCCCCCGTACATCCGGCACTCCTAAACCACTTTAAAATGTCTCAACATGAAAAATACATCCCAGAAGCAGCCACACATACCAGGAAAACACCAATTTACATCATCGCTGGTAATTTATTTAGCACTCAAAAAGCTCTCGGAGGTGTGTGTGTGTGTTTGGTCCCCCCCTCTTCCTCCCTCTCCAGCACCTAACTAACTACACTACAATGTTGGTGCCTAGGAGCTAAAAGTGACAAGCCGTCAATTGTGTTCCAATATTAACCCCCTCTCAATGTCTGCGTGCCCGTCTTCTTCTCTCTGATGTTGTCTTGATCAAAGAAGCAGCACTTTGGCAAAAAATAACCAGGAGGAGTGAGATGGAGGACACCATGCTGCTTGCAGTCTGATGAACGACGACCAGTCTCTCAGTAAAAACAGCGTCCCTCTTTTTCTTTGTCTCTGTTTCCCTCTTGGAGAGTCTACATGAGGCATTGGCTAAGCCTGATGTGGTAGAATCACTCCATACATCCTGCAGACAGGGGTGCTGCCTCAAAATCTGTGTCCCTTGAAAAGATGTGAGTGGGTTCTATCTCCAACCAGCACTGTAGTTTTTTTTAAAAACCAAACATCTGTAAAGCAAATTGATAAATAACTAGCAGTTCTCCGATAGCACAAACCTTCATCAAGGCAATTCCAACATCGTCCGGTGACTTATTGTCAAAAATGTGGAAAAGTCATACAGTTAAGAAATCCAAAAATTAAAAAAAAATCCCTGGAAGCATACATTTGATTGAAGTGTAATCTAACTAAATTGGGGCAAGGAATTTAAAGCAACAGCTATAAGCTACATGACAAAACAATTAATTACTAGGAACAAGTAAGATTGTTTCACTGTGCCAAGGTGTTTCCAATACTGCCGGGTGAGTTACTGTCAAAAATGTAGAAAACTGCCCCATCTCACACTTCTAACAAGTCCTTCAAATGATCCATAAATACACATATTGATCCCCAACATTCTCTAATCATTTCGCCCTTGTACCACGATCAACTTTCCTGGAAAAAAAAAATCATCACAATCAGTAGAGAACGTGTAGAGTTATTTACAAGAATCTGGAAAATTGTCCCGTCTTTCAATGATACCAAATTCTAAAAAAATTAAAAAATAAATAAATCATAGATCTCAATTTTTTTAATATCATTTTATATTAGTGCTGTGAAGAATTATCTTTTAATTAAGATTATATTAAATTTTTTATTAGCCTTAGATTTAAGTCATGTTGTGAATATCCTTATTTTGTATTTTATTCATTTTTATAATACCTTGCTGCTTACTGCCTTTTATTAGCCTGGAAATACAACTAAAACCCCTTTGAATCCTTTGAATATGTTTTTCATTGACCAGAAAACCATTACAGCTAAGTCATTCTGTTTTCTTATAAACTTGTAACGGGAATGTAACAATGGTCAACTGAACTGACAAAATGAATGTGAAAAAATGTGATACACAGAAGTCCAGGACATCTGGATAACTTTCAGCATTTAAATGTTTTTATTCAATCATTCCTCGTGAATCTCTGATCATTTATCTCTGTAAGATGTAGTAGTTTATAATTTTTGCTCTTCTCTTTAACCTGTTTCTAAAGACCCAACTCTTTCAACATACTATTGGTATATGTTACAATTAAAGCACTAACAAAACTACTACTAACGAACAAATGAAAAAAAAAAAACTTCAAAAACTGTTAGATTATGGGAGTTAACTGATGGAAAAGATGCCTGAATATTGCATTTTATTATTAAGTCCAAAATATATTCTCATTCAGCATCTTGTATTCGCAAGGGAGCTGGACAAGTAGTTTCTTTGCCTTTTGAGAAAGAATGGAATTAAAAATGTGTACACTTCATCCCAATCCTTTTTGGACCTGTAAACCAAATGACAGCATGCAATCTTGTTTTAATTTAACAGTTTACATTAGGCAAGATGTCATGTTTTTTATTATATGTTTTTTAATTCTGTTAGATTCTTTGCATGTTCAAATTGAAGGATCAAACTAACAAAAACTTGATAGTTCTTTATGGGAAGAGATAATTGATTCTTAGACAACTGGCAAAAAGTAAATAAATTGATGCAGAAATTCTTATAATATAATATTATTTGGGCCCTGTCAGAGGCTCCTAACTATCTTTCCCCTCTTTACGCCAGCTGTAAGTGCTAGTTTATGAAGTGGACAGTATGTGATTTTAAGGAGAAGCAGACGGTGATTACCAACATTTTTCAACCCATTTTGTTCTTTTTATACCACAAAGAAACTGGAGGACAGCCAGACGGGGAAAGCAAGAAGCAGACCACCAGAGAGGGAGAAATTGATAGAAAGATGCCCTGTGTCTGTGTTTCATCTTATCTTTACAGGTTCACCTAGCGGTGAGATTCCTCAAACGCACCTACAGTCGACGGCAAAGGGGGGGCTGAAAGGAAAAGTGAGGGAGCGCACACACATATAAAGAGAGAGGAAGGGGGAGAGATGGGAGGAAGGTGGATCTCACTGTGGCTAATTCTCTGGGTGTGGGAAAGCAGAGCACCTAACACAGGTTGGCCTGGTTTCAGTAATGAGTTTGATTCTTCCCTCTGCCTCCCCTGTCTCACTGGGGACTAAGACTGCATAATAACATCTTCCACACACACACATGCACATACACACATGCACACACATGCAGGCACAAACAGGTCTATGGGGAGCTAATTATTCTCACCTGTGTTAATTATTGCTGTAAGCCAATCAGCGGACTCTGTGCTAATTAGGCAGTGTTAGGTCTGATTAGTGTTTTGCAGCAGGCCCACTCAAACTGTTATCTACCATACTCGTCCCCTCAGGCGAGAGAGGAGAGAGGAGAACAGGTGGAGGCTTGCCCTGCCTGCGTGATTGTGTGCATGTGTGTGCGCTCATCCTTAATAATAAATAAGTGAGGGACAGCTTAAATTCACAATAAAACAAAAGTCCGGGCAGCTTCTTCTGTAATCAAACTTTTATTAAACAAAAACGACAAAAGCCATCAAACCAAGCGCTCCCTGCCCTCAGAGTTAATTGGCCCTGGTTTGGGGTCATTTCTTTTATCTGGACAAACAGCCCCTCTGCCCTTTTAGTTAATGAGGGCTGATCCAGGATCAGTTCTGTCACTAATGGCTCTTTTTTGCCAGGTAACCCCTCTGATTGATCCGCACATCACACGTGCGGCCTCCATCCTGACCCAAGTGTGCTTGCTTATGTGAAAATGTGTGCACGGGGGGGATAGAGGTGCCAAATAATGGGGAAGAAGGGACTGATAAAGGTTTTAATGTTAGGGTCTGCAGATGAGAGGAATGAGATGATAAAAAAGGAGGAAAGGATAAGAAGGGAGAGGGAGAGAGGTGGGGAAGCTGGAGGAAACCTTCCTCTTATGACACGATTGATTTTCTTTCAGAGGCTTGAGCCTGTCACTACTGAACACTTGGTCCCCCACTCCCCCTGACACACACAAACATAAATGCACTCACACATACACAAACTCTGTGCCCTGACCTCCACGTGTGCCTGCTGGTCCATACTGGGTCTAATGACACCGGGGCCTCCCACAGATCAATACCAAACTGTCACTCAGCTGGCAGGCGCACGCACACACACATGCGCGCACACACAACAGCAGTTGGACAGATGCAGACACACATGCACATGAGAGGTAGGGTATGCGTTTGCACATTTGTGTATGCTGGAAGCAATGTTTTCTACAACCTCAGCAGATGCCCTCCTCATCCCCCTCCACCCCCACACACACAAACTGGACCAAAGCCATATTCTCTCTCTCTCCTCAGCCGTTTTCTCACCCTCCTGCTCCCTCGCACTCAGAGTCTGGGCCCTGATGTAATATTGATGAGTGCGGATGGAGGCCCTATAAAAAGTGATAGGTCCTTGTGATGGTAAATTATAAATTGTCATTGATTTCATGTCAATGTCCGCGCACACACACACATATAGTTGTATCAAAATAGACACACAACTGCTCATTTGGCCCTTGAGAGAAGAAGCAGAGTCTTTTTCTCTCCCCACCTCTTGACTAACTTACTCCACGTCATTTACCGTTGGTCTCTTCCTGTTTCTTTTCTTCTCTGCCCCCTCCTCCCTCCTTCACTCTCTCCTCCTCCTCCTCAACAATCTCAAGCACCCATCCGCCTCTCTCTATACACATCTCAAGTGCCACTTAGAAAACCAGACTGGGGCTTGAGCCAAACGCAGCGGTTCTGTGTTGGTGACTGTCTGTGTGTGACTTTTCACGCTGTCTTTGGGTCATAAAAAAGAGCACACGCAGGAACAGCTTCAGGATATTTACAGGGGTTAATGGAGAGGCTAGACAAGTACATGGAGGTGATAAATATAAATGACCTTTATTACAATAACATTTCTTTTGAAGTTATTTTTCTTTTAATATACAACAACGATGGTCCAGTAAATTTTACTTATGTGCATTCTAATTCCATCTGGGCAAAGAATTTCAAACAATAACTTCATTTTCAAAAATATAATACAACTAACCACGAATGAACAACAACTTTTCACTGCAAAGGGGGAAGATTTTATTCAGCAATATTTCACTCTACGCAGCAACAATGACACAACACATCTAAAGAAAATTAGGGAAGCACAGTATTGTTAGTATGAAATCAGTTTTGGCAGACTTTGGCCTAAGACGTTGACTTTTGATGTCGGCCAGTGTTGACATTCTTCCAGATATATATACAGCCAATCACTTTAGCAATGTATGTATCTCTACATACGATGCGATTGTGTTAAAATACATAAAAATACGATAATGCTTCACTTTACCGTCACAGCTGCTGATGTTTTAAAACTAAAGACTTTGTTCTCTGGACATAAGTAGTGCTATATGTGATAGTGAGTTCTGAAATATTAGAAATCTATGCCTGTGAAGGATGCATAAAAGCTGATAAAACTGTTTCATGCTTTCACAGAAAGGAACAGGAAATCCCTATTTCCAGACACTGATAGTCCAACATGACATAAAATCCACCTTTAAGGGATTTTCATATTAAAAAATATGAGTCCAGCGGTGCTGGTATGGCAGAGAGGGTTGCAAACATGCACTAAGCATAGCATGAACCCATCGCCTTGTGCAGGTGGCACAACAGGTTTGTTTCTGATCTGCAGCCCATTTGCCACACGTCTTTCCTTGCCCCCTCCCCTCCTTTACAAGTCCGTCCACTGTCTTTCAACAATCTAATATATCTTTAGAAAGAGTCTATGACCTGTTAACAATCCTATCATGAAAAAAAGTCCCACTGTTGCATGCTCTGCCTTTAGAAATTGTGTGCTCAAACAGTCTGTTAGGATATCACTCCTAATGGCGTCATTAGGGGAAATGTAAACTCCTCCTGATGGGAGATACTCCCTGAACCTGCTGTTTGTGTGGCTGTAAAAGGCACATATCTCAGCCTATCTGTCCAGTTCAACATTTACGCACAACCTGAAAAGCCATAGACACACCCACTTCTTGAGTGGGACTTGTTCAGACACAGATCATGATCATGTTCTGAGCTGGGCTTAAACAGAAGGACTTAAGCAGATCAAACAAAATCCAACTTCTGGACAGATATTAAACGTTAAAAATAAGATCTGTGGATTTCTAGGAACACTGCAAACTTGCAGAAAAAAAAAAGTAAATAATATGATCTCTGATGAGAGGAAAACAGAAATGATGATAATAAAAATACATTTAATTATTAAGCACTTTTTATAGACTCACTAGGTCAACTAGGTAAAAGACCAAAGCAGCATAAACAAAACAGTATCAGATAAAGTAAGAAAAAAACATTATTAAAAATAATTATACACACACTTAGCACAATCACACATCAAAAGTCTTTTTAAAAAGGTGAGTCTTGAGTACAGAGTTAGAAGTAGATGGATCTGTGCAGTTTTGTAGGTGATGGGGGAGTGAGTTCCAGAGGGGGGGGTCAGTAATGGATAAGGCTCTGACCCCACAGGTTCAGTGCTTGAGTCTGGGGAGAGGTTGTTAGAATTGGACAATTGATGTGAAAAAAAGCTCTTATGGACTGCTTGCAAAGTAAAATGGAAGCATATATTTTATTATTCCTCCTTTCATTTCAATTTCATAACTTAAAACTGCCCTCCCATGATACACAGGGGGCTTACCAGGGGCAATGCAGATTTTGTGATTAAAATACAGCTACATCTATCCTCAGCGTGGATCTGTCCCACACACACAAATCATTCTCCAAATCACACATTTCCTTTTAATTTTGGTCACGCCAGATAATTTATGTCCAACTGCAAATCTGTTGACTGTGAAAATCTCTGGCTAAAAACATTTGTTTGTCTCTGTTAAATCACTAATTATAGGCTGGCACAACACAGGGCAGATGCAGGCTAATTCACCATTAGGCCGTTTGGTGTTTATTAAACTTTTATAATGTGATCACTCTGATAACGGCACAATTGTTTCCCTGGGCGTGTGTGATTATACTGTTGTACCCCCTCTGTCCCCTTGTAATGGCTCCCGCCGAGTGTGTGTATGTGTGTGTCTTGGAGCTTGTGGAGTAGTGTTTTCCATTTCTCATTAGAGTGGCACAGACTCCTGCTGCAGGGTCAATGAAGGGGGAGAGGGTGTGTGAATATGTGTGTATCTGTTTGAAGGGGGGGAGTGGGGTGGTAATGAGCGCAGGAACATAATACTACGGCGTCCATTAATGCTCTGAGGCAGTGACATTAGGCATACTTAACTAATAGAGCCGGTCTCTGCAATTACCCACTGTTATCTCTGCAGCTTTAGAGGGGAACCGGCTTTAATAAATGTTTGTAGTGATGTGATAAATGCCAGGTTTGCTCATTTGTAATCCACACTGTGGGACAAGGGGAAGCGGGTGGATCTAATTGTTTTCCTCCGGATTCGTGAATGTAGTTGAGTTCAGAGTGAGAGAGAAGAGTAAAGTGTCTCTCAGTTAGAGAAGCACTTTCCAGCAGGTATATCTTCCCCTCACTCTCTCTCTCTCACTGTCTCGTGGCTCTCAGTGGGGTTCTGTTACGACTGTCCTCCTGTCAAACACGGAGATGCAGTCCATACCCGGCGCTCACTATCACGTCTCTTCCTCCTCTCCCTCTCATCTCACTTTCATCCCGGCCCACATCAGAGGCACGGCCGTGATTGTGTGTGTAAACATCTTGTCATGCTTACACGGGCGTCATGACAGAAGAGAGATGTGCTTCATTAATGGCATGCTTGTAAGTTTGTCTTTGTGTTTGAACGTGCGTGTGCGGGCTATATGTCTATCCATACAAGAGTGTTTTTCTTGAATTTTCCAGGGTCAGCGGTGAAAGTGGAGATGAGCTCTCAAAGCGTATTGTACAAATGTAACACAATTTAAGGACTAGCACTTGGTGCGATACTCCAAAAGTGAATTAAATGCTTCTCGCCCTGTTAGCTTCTCTCCCAGCTTCTCTCTGCATATCTAACACAACAAATAACTGTCAATTAACAAGCCAGAAATCACCAACTACAGAAAATACTCCAACTACTTCCCTTCCTTGCTCAGCTCGCTCTCTCTTGGCAGTAAATTTTCTCTGTTTGTGTGAAGACAATAGCCAGAGGAAGAGAGAGGGAGTGGTGTAGCAAGAGAGAAAAAAAGAGGGTACAGGAGAAAGCGGTGCTGTTAATTGTTTTCCAGAAAAAGGTTGCGAAGGTCTGCACGTTTGAACTGAATGTCACCTCATGTAAATCACAGCCTCTGTGTTGGGGAAGCCAATAACCGGGATAATTAGCGTGACTCTCTTCGGCGCCGCACGCCGAAGATCGAGGAAGAACCCGCCGCAGAGAAAGAGCGTTCAAACGCAAAGGGGGGATGATTCCAAGTGTGATTAACTAAAAAAGAAAAACCTTGAGAGTTAAATCTGGAGGTTTGAGTGGGAGGACCAAAGAAAAAGAGACACAGACAGAGGGGCAGGGAGAGAGATGAAGAAGAGAGAGACACATGGATGGAGAAAAGAATCAGAGACAAGCACAGAAGGAGACACAGAAGAAAAGGAAGCAAGTGAGCATTCCTCCCTGTGAGGTCAAGCTACTCAGTAACAAACAAACAACATGAGCAGCACACACACAAAGGGGGTGAGGCGGTGTAAAACAACAAAGTGTCTCAGTCGATTGCCTACGCCTTACTTTGTCTCCCCTCATCAGTTACATAAACACAAACAAAGGCCTTTAAATTCAGCTCTGCTTTTTGATCTGGAACAGTGACATGTGCTTGGGCCTCATTTGTTGTTGATTAATGCAAAGTATAAAGAATATATTAGGAATGTAAGAATATATCGTCCCTTTGATCGAACAATGCTGTTGACCATAATTGTCTGCATGTTGACGTCGCTGCTTTACGTTTAATTACAGCTCAGACACTCCCTTGAAGATTTCCTTTTGTCTTTTAACACTGCAGCTCAAATTAGTCAAGCTCAATGTCACAGAACTCATATAGAAGAGCAGATATGAAAAGTCTGAACTTGGGAATAATAATGAGATGCTAACTAAGTAGCTAACATGAGTGCTTGAGAACAAATGTTTTTTTTTTGCTTTCATAGGAATAAATGCAGGAATAAAGGAAGATTACACATTAATTGAAATGGATTTTAAAGGATAACTGTTGCAGAGTTCAAG
Organism: Scarus forsteni; assembly: GCA_036419115.1. Lineage (NCBI taxonomy): Eukaryota > Metazoa > Chordata > Actinopteri > Labriformes > Labridae > Scarus > Scarus forsteni. The sequence goes on from JAZDUH010000011.1 coordinate 2,313,537, forward strand.
ACTATCACACACCATATCTCTCCCTCCCTGTCCCCCCCATGCCGTGCAGGTTTTCCTTCCATTGTGGCGTGTGAAACTGAGAGCGCCGCTCACAGCGCCTGGCCAGCGATCCATTCTTCCTGGACAGATTGATGGAAAACAATCAACAGACTATACATCTTGCTCGGGCACAGTGGGTCACCAGCACTCATCCTGGACACCTGGACCTACATCCTGGGCCACAGCACTGAGGTAAAGAGCCAGAAAAAGGGGCCTGAACGGAAACTGGTGCTCATAGGAAGGGAGACGCCAGGTTGGAGTATAAGGAACTGGCATGAAGTGTGCAGTCTGTGATCTCGCTTAGCAGAAATAATCAGTAAACAATGAATCATCAGAGGGGGCCGAAACCAGGGCGGCTTTCATAAGGACACACCGGCTCGGCCTGCTGGGAAAAGAGGCCTCGGTCTTCTTACTGAGAGAAGTTGGTGTGTCTATTCAATTACAAGCAGCAACAACAGCAGCCATGTAACACATTGGCTGTGAGAAAGAGCACTTAGACTGTCCACACACATCAGAGCACTGAGAAAACAAAGCATGGCTCCTGCCGCACACACAGACGCACGCACGTCCGAATGTATAGCATCACACGGCAAAGGCGCACGCTCCTGCTCTTCACGCCTCATTTGAAAAGCAAATTGAGCGCATCTTCTGGGGTGAGTCACAGACTAAATCCTGGAAAACGTTACTCCTTCCTCACTCGCAGCCCCACACATGGTCACACATGAGGCCTTTCATATGGTAAATATATCTCCATTCTATTTAAACCCCTTACTATCTCTATCTCTCTGTCCTGCAATTTCCAACACCAAAAATGTTTAAAATAGCTCTGAGAGAAGTAGGACGCTACTCATTTGGGTCAGCCCTGGCGCACTGAACCCCTTCATTCTGGGACAGAACAAACACTGACACAAAGGCTGAGGGAACGGCCAAGGAGAGCGGCCAGGTCAGGCAGGGAATGTCGAGCAGTAATGACAAAGCAGTTCGTAGAGAAAATAAATCTCCAACAGCGCTATATTTACACAGGCTCTGGCCAAAAATACCCTGAACTTTTTCACTGTTTTGACATTTGTAAATTACAGTTTATATGCCCTAATAAACTGTTTGTTACCTGTATTCATCTGGGGAGCATTAACTTAACAAGCTATAAAGTGTGGTAGCAGTTCTGTTGAGTTTATTGGGGAAAGAATTAAAACACAACAATGCAACACACAAACTAACTCACTTATTTCCAGTGTGTTCCTCATTATTTCCTCAGCTCAAAAACAAAAACAGCTTGTCTTAATTTAATATTTCATATCATGGAAACAAACCGGTGTTTACTCTGGGAATGATGTGTTAATTTTTTGTGGGATGTTGGCAAATGAAAGCGAGCCTGTTGTTGGGGGTGAGAGGGCTGAAGGTCTGGATGTGAAAGAAGTGGCTCTGCTTTAAAGGCTCCTCGACCTCCAAACTCCCTGCTGTCAATCAGCGCAGCCGTTCGTCCCTTGGGGCTGTGCTTTCCTCCAACCCTGGGGGGGAAACCACCGCAGGGAAAAAAGAACACAACCAAACAGATGCAGAGAGCCAGGTCAATGTGTGTGTGTATGTGTGTGTGTGTGTTATATTTCTGCAAGCCTGTGGATTCTTTAAACTGCGCATGCGTCCTTCTGCATATGTGTGCATGAGTGTTTATGAGTTTATCTGAAGGTGAGGGAGCTGCATCTGTGTTTATGTGTGTGTGTGTGTGAGAAGCAGATCTGTGAGGCAGCCAGCACCTGAGGGAGGGGAGTTCTGCCTGCATATCGATGAGCCAGCAACTCTGCCTCTTTGCCCCTGAGCCCTGCACAAACACCAGAGCCAGCTCAGGGCCAGTCCTTTTCAGAGCCGCCCAGAACATCCAATGCAGCTGTCCCCCCCGTGAAGAAACAGCCGATCAATGAGGAAAAACATGAACTCACTCAAGAGAAAAGAGCTGTTCCTAAATATCAAGGCACAGTCTAAAGAGATTACTGCTCCCCTCCAGAGGAACAAGAAAAAGTGAGATTCCATCTGCCTCAGGGTGCCACGTTGCCTCTTTTTTGTCCTAAAGCAGATTAAAAGGCTAAAGATGGGTGGTCAAACAAAAACAATGAGCAAGAAAGGAAAAAGCAGCAAGCTGAGCAATAACCTGGATCATAATGAAAAGGGAAAAATGGAGAGCTCATCACTTAGACATCAAACTGCTCAGCAAATACAGCAGGAAGTGTATTTAGCTGCAGAGAAAGTGCTTCCACCTTCTCACCAACAGTCATGGATATGAAAGTGAAACTAAGCTGAGGGGACGGAAGGCGCTGCCAGTAAACCACATTAGCATCAAATGCAAATGAGAGCGGGGCTAATGGCTGGACAGGTGCAGACTGGGCCTCTAAATGACACACACGCACACATATTCGCAGGAGCACACACACAAACACACAAATGAGATGGATGAATTAAACATGGGTGGGCTCGGCTTGGGGGGCTGGCAGGGCTGACATAAAGTCAATGACATACATTATTCACTAGCGCACGTTAGCCCAGCCAAGGCAACACATGACCTCTCACCCCAGGAGGTGCATCCAAACATAACAACCAAAACAATATGGGGGTTCCCCACTTCACAAGAGAGAAGAGAGTGACAAACAAGACATGGAGGAAAATGCTGAAGCTCGGAAAAACTAATCCTGTAGATTTGGAGTTTTTATGTGTGCATCGGTGCATAAATCAGACAATTGGGTGTCAAACCTGGCCAGGTGTTGAACAAAAACAGAATGTGAATCAAAACCTGGTCCAATGTGTGGCTGAGAACCAGCCTGTATACCGGCTCACACAACAGGAAACTGTCGGCCATGACATCATCTTCCCCGGGAGGAGCACTTCCTGCCCGACATTCTTCACTCAAGACACACACACACTCATCAGGAAATGGCCTCTATCAACACACACACACACTCCAAGGGAAATAACCAACAACGACTCGGATACACAAGCACAGACACGCATGCGAGGAAATGGGCCACATCGGCGGCGGGCTGCAGGAGTGTGTGCAAACGCAAACATACACAGGCACACACTCCAAAACAGCTTTAAACCTGAAATAACATACTGAGTGAACGTAAACCCTCAAATCCCCCCCTGCACCAGGACTGGAAAGAGGCATCATAGGATACGCCGGGCTTTCCAGTGGATCCTTATCTCTGGTCACAGAGAGTTTCTCTGCCCCCCCCGGAGAGGCTCTCCCTGCCTGAGGGACACCCTGTGGCGGGCCTGAGAGAGCTGGACGTGCAAGAATAGGACCAGGGGACACAGGTGGTAGGAAGCAGGAGAGGACACAAGGGGCCGGAGGGACAGTTATACCCCCAAAGAGAGAAAGGATGGGAGATTAGTCCACAATTACATGGCTGCTGTGAATAAATGAAGGTCTTTAGGAAGATGTATTCAAGAAAATAAATGCAGGGAGAGAGCGAAGTGCACATGGGTGAAAGGGAAATGTGTTTGTGATTTGAGGCCCATCCAGGCACATGATAGACTGACTACCAGTGGCTGCATATGATTAACCCCACACTAACAGGAGTTATGGAGAGAGGTGGAAGTGGAGGTGGGGGGGTTAAGGGCTCCCCTCATATTATCCTCCTTCTGTAAGAGGCTAAAGTGGACCACACGTTTCCCTGGGGAAGACATTGAGAGGTGCACAGGAGCTTCTCACCTTTCAGCTGCTTCCCCTGCCCAGTGTCAAAAACAGACACAATATGTCACACTAGGGTCTCCCTGAATTTCCGATTTCCTCCACTCAGAGGTTAAAAACATGAAGTAAGGGAGCTGTTGCTATCTGGAGTGCAGAGTAATTCGAATCAGATGGGCTTTGAAATCCATCTGAGTCAGTCTGAGATGACAACGATACTTGTAAAAATTGAAAGCTGCTGCGAGCATCACAGTCTCAAACCATAACAGCATGAAAACAGGACAGATTGTGGGGGATGTTTCATTCAAAGTCAATGAAAAAACAAGACGTGTAAAAGTGTTTTTCTCTTATACTCTAAACAAACATGCTTTATAATTAAAATCTGTATCATATTGCTCCTTGTAGACGCTTTGCAGCCCAAACAAATTCTCTTTTCCACAGAAGGCGAGATAAAGAGCGGGGTGAGCAAGAATCTCCTGGTGAGCATGTACAGTACCCAGAGCGCTGCCGATCCACACTGTACCAGATTTGTTCTCCTAACAATCAAATAAGTTTCTCATTAGCTGACTTTATTTTTCCTCATTCCTGCGGTTTTGCTGCAGTGGCCTGTTTCTCCCGTCTTAACGAGAGAGAGCTAATTAGGCAATCAGACCCATTACTCTTCCAGAAGAGTTAGAGCTAGCCCAGCTAATTAGGGCTGTAAAATCTAATCATCTCTGCGAAACAGCAGAGGGCTAACGAGCCCTTATTTAACGAACTAAATAACTTCAAGGGTGGAGAGGGGCTGCTGATGGTATTTCTTTATGAATTTGAAGGAGGGGAACTCGTGGTAATTGAGTCAGTTTCACCCTCGCAGTTGTTTGTTTGTTTATGAATCCCTGATTATTACAACTGCCAAGAATATATTGGTACTAAATGAGCAAACGAATAAACCCTCCTCTCCTTATTCCACCTCAGAGCCCCCCTCCATCTTTAAACCTAGTCACCCCCCGAACCCTCCCACTCCAATCGCTCTCCTCTCACCTGACCTATTTTCCTGTCCAGAAAGAGTGCTCGCTGGAGAGGAAAAGGGAGATATTGCTGTTGTTTTCCCTCCCCCCTGTACTAATTTGTTGTTCGTTAATGCTGCCCTCACACCTGAGCCATTGGGCGTCAGGGGAATACCGCCAGCGAGCAACCACAACATGCTCAGTGTAGGAAAGCTGTTCTGTCGCAGCCTGAAAGGTTGCTCTGCTCAAACTGCAGCAAGCTGATGGGAAAGTTTTGGCAAGGCAGACCAGCACGGCACTTATGAAAAGCAAGACAGCGGGGTGCACAGATGAGAAATTCAACAAGTACAAAGACGAGGAAACAAAAATCAGAGATGTGGCACAGAGTGATGGGCAGGCGTGTTGTCTGAGGCCACGTGGTGGGGTGCAGCTGTCTCAGGGAGCGCTGAGGTGAGGCCTTCCGCTTCACTAGAGCGGAACAAGGGTGACACACACACACACACACACACATGCACAGAAAGCACATACATACATACACAGGTAAAGAGCAGCTTTTGACAGAGCGGCAGTGAGAACAGGACAGCTGTGTTCATCAGTAGCACAGGTCACTGCCTCATTAACACACACATAAAAATACACTCAAATGTGACACATTCAAATCAGACAAAAAACCAAGCAGCAACCTCTAGCTCTGAAAAATAAAGCTAAGAAAACAGAAATCTGCAGTTCCTAAAGTGTCCACTTAAGGCCAGCTACAGATCTATCTGCACAACTTATGTTAAAATCAGGGACACACTTAGAGAAGAAAAGTCAGAACAACTCTAACTCATCATGACTGATAGGGATCCTCATAATATATATACCATTATTAACTTTGTCAATGAATTACAAACTTTTTGCCATAAGCTATAACTCCAGCTAAAGGCTGTCTTAAATCACAAAAAACACCACATCATTGGTCAGGTCACCTCTGTATTGCTAAAAGATTCTCAAAACTCTATCAGATGCAGTCTCAAACCCAAAGAGGTCTGAGATGTAAAAAAATGATTTTATGTGTTTCTGTTTTTTTTCCTTTTCCTTTTAAGCTATTTTGTTGTCTGCAAAAACAACAAAATATGATTGGAAATAAAAATGTCACTAGAATACTTAAACAGCACATCCACATTGATTTTTTAATAAAAAAAGTGTTTCATAAGCTTTTATGTCTCTACAGGACAGAGAGAGATGGTGGAATGGAGATAGTTTGGATAATGGCATGCCTTAAATGGCCAAATGCCAGACCTGAACTAATGTCACTTGGGTCAAGGATAACAGTCTTTGAACGTGGGGTGTGCAGACATAACAACCAGGCAATAGTGTTTTTTATATAGTTATGTTAACAAAGATGTAGTTTTCAGAACTGAGCCAGTGCCAAAGCAGCTGTGCAGGGTTGAGTATTGCTTCCCCTCCTTAAAAAAATTATCTTCAATATGTTTAAGACTAAGTTTCTAATAAAAAATGTTGCTTTCATCTTATGTGGACACAAACTCAAAATAAAACAGTACTTTAAGATGTTGAATGCACAGGTCACTCTTTCACTTTCATACTCCATGCTAGGTTGAGCTTTTTCAGCTGATCACTGAACATACAATCCCAGCCCACCTTCAACAACACAAACAACTCAGAGACTGAGCATTACTCTGATTAGTAGATGTAAAATAGTTGCTTTTAAAAATGTTTTATACTGTACTGGTCTGGTTGCTGAGAAAATTTATATTATTTCAGTAATACACTACAACTAACTTGTTACTGCATCTTACCGTTAGATTCACAGTTTCCAAAGTGGGCAGCTGATATAACGATGTGAACATACAGCGACAAGCTAAAATGTTTACGCAGCCTAAAGGATGAACGAGAAAGCTGAGCTGCATTTTTAACAACCGAAAGCATTGTCTTTATTTTTAATCTGTATGAAATATGTGAAGAACATTTTCACTTGTTGTTTACTTTGTTCAAAACCAGATGTCCATCTGGTGCTTTCGTGAAAAGAGGGTAAAGAGCAAATTAAAAAGAAAATAAGTAACTTTTGATACTTTCAACACCGTTGAGAAACTCTCCTGACACTGTATAAATTGGTATGATTCAAATAATCTACTTAAGTTTTAAATGCATTTATCAAACCAGATTATTATAGCTTGGTGCCCCTGGGCAACTGCTTTTAAGCCCCCCTTTGGAAATCCCAAACTCAACAGTATCTACCGTCTCCTACATTCACATGGTCATCAATAAAACACTGCAATGTAGAGTCCAGTGAACACAACATTCAAAGTCATAAAGTTTAAAAAACATAAATGAAAGTTCAATCTTTCTTTCAGAATCTATGTCACTGTTACACATCATGGTGCTTATAAAGTAACTCAGGGACACATTATGAAAACACAACAGTTTGTTATATGAGCAGCTACAATGGCACCAGAGTACAGCGAGCCTTAAGCTAACTTGCTTGTTTATCCATGACCCTGGACCCTCCTCGGGTCTCAGTGGCCCCTGGGCAATTGCCCAATTCCCTAAATGGTTAATCCAACCTTGGCTTTTATTTTGAAATGACCAAGAAATGACTTTCTATGACGTTGTTATCTTAACATTATGAAATCAAGGCAATGCTTAAAAGAGTCTGTGTTACGAGCACAGCTTTTATTGTGTTAACCTCAGTATGTAAACAGCACAGGCTCACGGAGCGAGAACCCATTAGTCATCATTAAAACTCTCCACTACACAACAATGTTCACAAGCTAGTTCAAATTGATTTTGTTTGGGATAGCTCACATCTTAATGGTCAAACTCAGCATTGGCGGGCATGTTTTTATATATAGCTGATCTGATTTGGTTTTGTAAAGTAAAACAATGTATGAATAATCAGAGCTATATGGCTGACATGACAAAAAGCCAGCATGTTGTTGCTTTATGTCTTAAGGCCTAAAGCCAACCCCAGCTCTTCCTCTTTTTTAAAGCTGACTGAGGAAACAGCCACAGATTGGCTTAAAACCAACCCTTCACAAACAAACCAGCTGCTGTGATCTACACTTTCATTCAGTCTGTCCATAAAACCCAAAGAGCTTTTCTTTTTTATTTAACTTGATTTGACTGACATGTTAGAAATTGCGTCAGATTCCAAAGAGATGACTATGTTCAAGATTTCTCTCTCAATGTGCCTTGAACAGAGTAGCTGTAAAGCTGCACGCTCTAACAATTGCTCAAGTATAAACAAGTGATTTCCCTAACAGTGTACGTCCACACATGTGCCACACTCTTACACACAACTCAGTCTACACTGTAAATCAAGCAGGCTTTACTTTTTCCGACCGACCATAAATCTTCTGAGCTGCTGCATCAGTCAGAGGTAGTTTATGACGGCAGGAGAAAGGTGTTCACTCAACGAAAAATGTGTGAGGGGTGTGTGTCTGCGAGTGTAAAAATCAACAGACCAGCCACAGTCCGCACCGGGCAAGATTTATACACAGAAACACACACATGATAGGATGTAGCTGTAACCCTAACTGCTCATCAGCTAAGTCATCAGCCAAACCACACAAACAGTGTTTGACCACACTTGAAGCTGAGCTCCACCGCTGTGCGATCACTCCTCCTCTTCACACACACCACTGGAAGATTATTTACTGCTGTTTCACACGTTTTGCCTACACACTCGATTATGGTTGCTGAGATTTAAACAACCTGTGGCCTGCTTTATTAGGCCCAGAGGATTTATTCTCTCGGCCTAAGTGCTTGTTTCAACAACTTTTAGTGGAAACTTAAACATCTTTCATGAATGTTGGTAGTGATGCCCAATATTATCATCATAACACTAGCTCAGCAGACAACAGCTCAAAAATTAAAGAAACTGCTGCTGGGGGCTCTCAACCTTAACAATAATAGGAGATGATGAGAAGAGATCAAAAGACTTAAGACTCCAAGCACCTTCACAGTTTTCTTTTGTTTTGAATTAAGGACTGTATCCAATAAAAACTGCACAACCTGAGGCAAGTGGGAAACATTTGTTTCTGTTTCATGGATGAATATCACACAATACTAAACTATCAAGTAAAAGCTCTCAGAAAAGGATCTCCTGGTTTGTGCTTTTGGCAATCCAAAAAAAGTCTTTCATGCAATATAAAGTGAATCCAGGACAACAGTAAATAGCCTGTGCCTGTCATGAATGCTTGGTCATTATTTTTGCCACAGCAAAACACATCCTTTAACAAATAAGAAAAAAAATCAGCTTCCAAAACCTAAGAATACACTAATGTAAGTATTCAACTTGAAATAGAAATAATAAGGAACTGGAAAGGTTTGAAAGTGGCTAATAAACCGTTTTCAGTTTGAATTGAACAGACTACATCTTCATTTTTGGTATCAAAAGAAAAGAACATCTCTGCCGATATTGATAGTTAAAGTCTTTGCTGCAAAGATCGGCACAATTTTCATTCAAATAAGCGCAGTTCAAAGCACAACCAAAAAATAATTTGTGGCTGAAGATTCATACTTATTTTAAATTCAATTGGAACTGACATAAAAACTGCAAACCTGTAAGGGCAGGTGTAGGGGTGTACAAAAATATTGATGCACCAATACATCAAGATATTATGTGATACAATATAGTGTACCTATTTTCAGTTGGAATATTTATATTTCATCAGTTAGTTATTTAAAGATATTTTAAGAAAATGGTTTATGTTGTAGTTTAGCACCTTTGTTTTATTTTAGATCATCATATCTGTCATTGTAATATAACAGTAAGGTAATGACCCTAATTATAAACTTTATTTTCAAAGTATTTAATACTGTGGGGTCCTACTTATAAAAAACACTTCCTAGAAATAAAACTTTTCATTTAAAAAAATGTGATATGTCATTGTGCTTGCAGTATTATTATATACATTGTGACAAATCATCAACTATGTCTCACTTCATGTTACTAAATTTTGCCAGAGCACAAGTCTGGAGATTTAACTTTGACATAAGTCATTTTGGGTAATACAGCTCTCTCAGTCTGCACAAGTAATACTAAAAAGTTATTGGGCACACCAAAAATAAAGCCAAAACCTCAAGATATGCCACATTCATACAAAGTCCAAATAGCATCTTTAGCATGCGTTACAGTACATGACTGCACATGTTTAATCTGTATCTATTATTGCCAAGAAAAATTTGACAAACAACTTGTTGCTCATGAATCAGCAACTAACCAATTTAAGAATTCAGTTGAAATGTTACAATATTTGAATTATATAATACTAAGAAATGGAATAGCTGAAAAATAATAATCATCTTTACTTGTTAAACCTATTAACAGACAAAGGTAGTTTTTAAAGTTTTTCAGAACTTTAAATGGTTATAGAAATTAAATACATTCCAAAACATTTTGTTTTAAGAATTCCCACAGCACACCTTATCCTGCTTCAAGACACAGCAGTGTGCCCTGGGGCACCATTTAGATCCACATATTGCTGTTTCAAGGCCTCAAAAAGGCACATTTACTTGGTTGAAGAAGAAATGGTGATTGGTTAAAATGAGTTTTGCAGATATTCAATACACCAATATGCCTAATATCATGCACCTCTAGTTTTTTTATTCTCTGAAGTTTTTCTGAAACATTCCTGCCTGTGCATCTAGGCAGCACTTCCTGTAAGCATCCATACGCAGTCACACATCCATGTTTGTGTTCATGACAACAGTGCGGCATCACGTTCCCTGAGGTTCAAGGATTACGTTTGCTTACCTGTCGATGATGACAGGGTCTGATGGGGTCTCGTTCCTGTTGCCACAACTCTTCTTATCACAGCATCGACTGCAGAGGGAAGGTGAGAGAAGAAGAGGAGGGAGACAAAGGGGGAGTTAGTCACAGACATGGGAACAACCAAGAGAGCGAGATAACATAGAGCAGAGAGGGGGAGAGGAAGTCAGAGGAGGGATACAGGAAAGAGAGAGAGGTGTAAAAGGCCGTGAGACTTTAGTGGAGTGTAAGGATTGGTGTGAGCGGGATTTTTTGTATGGCTTTCCCAGGTAAGACCGGGCTCTAATGCTACATTTGGTGAGATCAGCAAGGTGTTTTTTTGGAAAAGTTTGAAGGAGAGGAGCTAAAGCAGCCAGCTTGAATGGGGCGGGATACAAACTTGAATTAGCCTCCAGGGCTCAGGTTAGCTCCATTTCTGTCAGACATCACACAACCAGACATCTTATGTTCTCTATTTTTCCTCAGTGCTCGTCCCCTCCCTCTATCCCGCCTCACTCTTGCTCGCTCGTTCTCTCTCAGAAGTGGGTCACAGAGTGGTCCCACTGGACCTGGGGAGTAGTGCATGCTGGGTAGAAGGGGGATGCATACTGATGTGACGAGTCCTTTCTGAATCATTTGACTGCAGCACAATGTAAGAGTGTGTTGTGTGCTGTCAGCCCCCCTCCTTAAAAAAGTACCATCACGTCTACCTTTTCTTCTGTCTGCTGGTGTGTGTACCTGTGTCTGCCTACATGTGTGTGTCTACTGTACGTGTTTGTGTGGGATGGAGAGACACAAAGAGAGGGAGAAAAGGGGGAGAGAGATTGACCCTCCCCCTCTACTTTCTTGAGTCCCCCAGGACAGGAGGCTTGGAGAGCCAGATCAGATTTCTGATCTCGACCATTTCCTGCAGCATATGAAAACAAGTGGTCCAAACTGCCTCGTGTGATAACCAGGAAGTGGATACACTTTGCCATCAGCCATTTTTCCACACGTAACGCTGCATGTATTTCGGAAATAAGTGGTTTGTTAGGCACAATGACATGCTGTGTGATGCTTTTATTGATTGTGTGAATGCGGCTGACGGCCTGTGAGATCTATGCTTACTGTAGTATATCTGACTGTGTGCGTGAATATGTGTATATTATGTGTAATTTGAGTCCATCCCCTTCTGCACATAGCTCACTGTCAGGACACAGCAAACTGCGTGTATTACACAGACTAAGGAGGATGGGTTTGAGTAATGAGCTTTTCCTTGTCCTAATTAGCTGAACATGAGAGGGATGCACACACACATATACATACATAGACACATACACACACACACATATCCCTATCAACAGAAATAGGCCAGGGCCCGGCTCCCCAACCCACTTTGAGGAAAATGATAAGATTTTTATTGTAATTTAGTAGCACTGCTCATGTCTTTGCCCCGTCTTTAAACCAGCAGAGACACCTCTAGTATGAGAACTACATTCATCATAATCCAGACTGTAAAAAACAGCATCAGGGACATGATATTAAAACTCTGTCCAGTATTATTTGATGACTTGTCCAGGGTATTTGATATAGTGGACCACTCCTTTCTTTTATCTCACTTTTATGATTAAGGTTTATAAAATAATTTTTTTCAGTTGTTTAGCTAAGATTTAATCAGTGAATGATGCTTTGATTTATGTTCACTGACCTGTTTTGAATGTTTTCTTTGATAGACGTCACAGGCCTACATCAATTACTCTGTTTAAGTGCATGTCTCACATCCTCCGTCTTTTAAATATTTTACACCATCTGTGCTTCTAGATCTATAATCCTGATGCTCTGATTTAGTTTATGCCTTACTTACCACTGTAAGGAAAATTGAGAACAGTTTAACTTTTTGTGTAAGGAAAATTTTGGCAAGTGTAGGGTAAATAATACTCTGGATGAAATCACATCCCTAAAAATTCACTCTTAGCTGAAAAAGAGCAGAGGTCAGAAAAAGGAGTAAAATGTTTCAGAGATTCAAATCTATAGGTGTCAAATCAAATCTATAGGACCTATAACTCTGAACAATGTGAGTGATACTTCTACCAACAGAACCAACAGATGCCACAAGCAGAAGTCGTGAAAACTGCAGTGCAAATGGTTTCTGTTTTTTATGTTCTCGAACTGAACATGGTGTCTTTCTCATGGTGCGATCAAAGTTAAGAAATACAGAAATGTTAACTGGAGTGTTAAAACAGATTTAACACTTCAATAGTTTTTTTTTTAATTGGTGCATTTCTAACACTACATAAAAGTGTTGAGCAAAAGCCTGGTGGGTGTTACAATGTTTTAGATTTTTACTCCAAAAAGAATCAACAATTACGCTTGCTGGGAGTTAAAGTACCAGCTCTCCAAAAACAGTGAAATAAACACTTTGTGGTGCAGACCCATGCAGACACTTAAGAAGTGTTGATAGTTTCCATTTGTGCAGAATTTGCAGTGCATAATGCATTTTAGTGTTCTAAATCCTTAGATCTTAGTCTTTTTCTTTGTTTTAACGCACTAGGGTGTCTTTTGTTTTTGTCACTCCCTCGCTCAGGGACTACTGTTGAAAATTAGCCAAGATGGCTGAACTGATGCATTACATAAATGTCAAGAATTCTGGTTATGCCTGTAACTTTAGACTGCGGACATAAACAAATAAATCAGCAAATAAATTAGCTTAAAATTTTCTTTTCAGGGACAATGCCAAGGATTAAGATGGGCCGTGCACAGTCCTCTTTTCTACCTCCTATCAAGGGTGTTCCTCAAGGCTCATTTCATGGGCTCATCCTTTTCAGAATTTATATTAAGGAGGTTCTTATTTTTGAAGATGGGTTAAATTCGGCACATGTCCCTGGAAAAATATGCCACAGCAATTCTGGTTAACTGTACCCTGTAAGAAAAGAAGTGGTGTGGACACTGGGCTTTACATTGTTGTAAATGGGTTCAAGAGCACGGCGTAACTGAATAACTTCTAGGTGAAAACAAACTTCTTAAAATAGCTTCAGGGTAATACGCTGCACTGAACACAGTTACTGGACTTTTTCACTGAAGAATCTTGTTTGAAGACACCTTGGGTACACTACTACATATCCTTCCATCTGGATCAACTGGTACCAAAACCAAGAAGCTTGAAAACTGTGTTTGTAGTTTGTTTTCACCTAAAATTCGCAAAATGACACAAAGCTCTTGTCCCTACCTGAAGTGGTGACCAGTCTCCTTGTTAAATTTCTCTTTAAAAGAGCAGAGCTGACCAGAACTGCTTTGCCTAATATACCCTATGCTACTGATATTAACCTAATACAGCCCCATTTAAAGATACTGAACTGTCTCTTAAATTACATCACCATCTCATTAATTAATTTAGACCTCTGTACAGATGATGCTCTCTTGTAAACTTGGGCCAGTTCGACTTATAAAAATCCTTAAAATATTCAAGTCACTCTTAAAATACCAGCTGCATAGATTGACATTGTTCTTAATTGCAACAAGACTAAATGCGTTGTTTTCAAATTTGAGCAATATTGACCATAAGAGTGTTAAAATTCAACTGAATATAAGATAGCAATAAAAGGGGTACAAGTCTAAAAATGCTATGGAGTTAGTCTGGATGAGAGACTTTTGTTAAAACACACAGTGACTTGCTTTTCTCCAAACTAAGGCAACAAATGAGTTTTCTTGGAAGAAAAATAAATCTTGCTTCCCTGTTTTCAAAATGAAAAAGATTAGTGGAGCAGTTTTCCTCCCTCTGTTGGACTGTGGGAATATTATTCATGGTTGCTCAGAAAGTACAGCTTTAAAACTCCTGCACACTGTTTATCACTCAGCGCTGAGATTTATGACTGGAAATGGCTGCAGGGCACATCATTGTATCTTATACCAAAAAATGTCCTACCTCCTCCAGCATTTAGGAGGGATCAGCACCTTTATTTATTTATTTATAGAGCACTTTAAAAGTCCTTTCTCTATCTCTCAACTCTGCTCTCTTTTAATGTGGACAGCCACCATACATGTCCACAGTCATGGCTCATGTTACAGGTTCCCTAAGTCCACACAAAAGCAAGGACGCAGTATTATTCACCAAGCACTTGGACTGATTACATTAAAACTATTTAAACTTTACATTTTAATTCATTTTAATTGTGACAACTTTTAATATATCTATTGTTAAGGCTTTTGTGCCTATTTTTAATGCTGTATATTTTATAGTTAAGTTTTTCAGTGCATTGATAATTTGTTTTTTTAGAGGTTAAAATGAATTTTGTTTGTTTTTCTTGCATCTCTTTGACCCCTCTGTATTACATCTGTTGTATACCTCGGCACCAGTGAATATAGAGCTGTGTCTTAATGCATCTCTCAAGGGTTTTAATGAATAAATAATGATGATAATGGTGAACAAATCACAGTTTTAGGTGTGTGTGTTTGGTCTTACCTGCACATGATCTCATGGGTCAGCAAGACCCGACACATCTCTGGGTTTTTGTCCTGGCCTTCATACACAATTGCCTAAAGGACATTAAGAAAAACAATAACAGAATATTGAAGAGATGCAATTTATATTCTCAATGTGGTGGCTTAAAGGGAAAAATAACAGTGTCGTTGCAAATAAAAAGCTGCAAAGTGTGTGCATGCGTCTTTCATCTGGGAGCAGTGTTGTCTATCTGGCAAATGTGTGTATCGTGGGAATCCAGTCCTCCTGAGCAGAACGCTCTGTTCTGACAGAGACACTCAGAGAGAAAGCATTTGTGTGTGTATGTGTGTGTGTGCTCTCGAGTGTATGTGTGCATATGTGTTTGTGCGTGCGCGTATGTTTATATGCTGTGTACAGTGAGCAGTTGGACTGCCAGACTGGAGTATAGTGCACCATCTGGTCCATACAGCACCGCGTCCAAAAATCTAGTCTGGTTACCCCTCCAACCCCACTCAACATGCTCTCCAGGGCTGTGATCACCCTGCACACACACACACATGCACACTGATAAACATGCAAACACATATACACATGCGTTTGCACAAACAACATCCCCTCCTACTCCTTTCATTCTAAGGCAAACTCTCCTCAAGCCTAATGGCACTAGAGGCAGAATTGGCAAAGCAAAAGACCTGATATCAAACCGGCATCTTTTTTGTTTTCTAATTCATCCAAAAGAAGAATTCCCTCAGTGTGCGTCGGCCCACATGTGCTGCTCTGTATTTCTTTGTGTGATTGAATTGGCCATAACACACTCTGGGATAGTTTGTTCTGTTTCACATTGAGGAAATGAGGGTCAAGGTCCTCAAAGAGTGAGCTGGCATGCATCACTGTCTCTCTCGAACAGTAACACACAACAGCTTCTGCAACTCTCTCATATTCACACAATATTCACACAACATCATTTACACACACAGACACACACCTTTACTTCCTGAGGCTTGTGAAAACACACACTACCCCACATCTTACTGAGAGTATGAGGACACATGTCCTCTACTTTTCTGGGCCTCTGTAAATGTATTCCACAGGTAAGACAGGTCGTTTATCACGCCGCCTGTGCTGAGCTGAAGTTGAGGGTCTCAGACACAGGCATGCAGCAGGGTGAGGGGGGAGGCGCAGGGAGAAGGGGGACGTTGGAAGTGCGGGCAACATTCAAACCAACAAAAGAATACTTGAATTCCTTTAACCTTAAGTTAGAGTCAAAGTGCTTACCTGTTTAGTC
This sequence comes from Scarus forsteni, assembly GCA_036419115.1. Lineage (NCBI taxonomy): Eukaryota > Metazoa > Chordata > Actinopteri > Labriformes > Labridae > Scarus > Scarus forsteni. Next base: position 2,329,698 of record JAZDUH010000011.1, read on the forward strand.
ATGGAGTCGATGAGGCGAACGTAAAGGTCCTGCTCTGTTCTGATGCCTGCGTTCAGGAAAAGAGGAAATGTTAGCAGTAAATTTCAGATCTGACAAACAGATTTATTCACTCTTCTTTCTTTACACATAATTTATTCATTCTGAGTCTTTATTAAGCAGAATGAGCCAAAACAGTTACTTATGACTTCCAGTATTTATAACAGGTGGTAAGCTTTCCTAAAATATTTTAGCTACAATTTTTAACATTTTAACCCTGAAACATGAAAGTGCTTAAAGCAGGGGAAATCATTTTCTAAACTGACATGAATTCAGTGTCATGATATGATAAATGTATGCATAAATACACATACACTTTCAAATGCATTCTTTTTGTTAGCTGCAAAAATAATCTGGACAGAAAATGAGACCTTAAAATGAAGCAGTCAAAACTTGAGATCTCTGTCAAATTTGTTTTTGCATTTCATTGAAATATCCAAATTTTTGACAACTTTTAAAAAATATTCAAGGTTCCTTTAACTTTTATACATTTCCATCCTAAAACAAAAAAAGTTAAAATAATATCTGCTAATTTAACTTCAAAACTTTTTTCAAAACTTTTTTCAAAACTGTTGTGAATGCAGGGAACCTTTCAAGTGGAAAGTTGATTTTTGGGATAAGCACACATTACATAAAGATAATATTACCAGTTATACTTGTACGATGAAAACAGTCATTTTAAATAACACTAAATAAATATAAACAGTTAAAAATTTATGAAAATAAACCCATTCAGACACTGAGCGTCGTGACCTCCTGAAACATTAGTTTCCTCACTTTCCTCTCTCTTTGCTTTGACGGATTAGTCACCGTCTGCTTTTGTTTTTGCTCCATAAAAACGGTGGAAGCCAAACTCACCGTTACTGTAGAGGAGCTGGAGTCTATAATGGATCCCATTGTTGGTCTTTTCCCCCGTCGTTTCCTATGAAAATTAAACCAAACAGAGTCGAGTCAGAGCAGGCAGAGTCTCTCCTCCTGGGACTTTTTACTGCGCGTCCAACACACTTCAACATTATCCATCTCTGTTACTGCGATCCCATTTCAGACCATCACTTCGTTTCTGCATCTCTGACAACAAACTGTAAATGTTAAAATCGTATATAATTATTTTTCCAGTTGACGAAAAATAAAAAAAAATATTTGTTTTTGTAAAAATGAAAAATCCCTTTGTATAAGAAAGGCCTTTTTTCGAAATGCAAACTCTTTAAATATGCCGCTGCAAAATGCAAGTTATCTTAAAATAATTATTTTGAAAATCTGCTATTTACTTGTTTAATAAAACACATCGAAATATGAAAATTAAATATTTAAATTGTTGAAGGAGTACAAATGTATTTGGATCTAATTAATAATAAATGAGTCGATACTTAATGCTGATAAATAAAACACACTTAAAGCAAACACTCCCTCTTAACGCTCCTTTGCAATCAGATCAATAAAACACGAATATTGATGTTCGTTTACAAAATTAAATATCCGTCTGACAACACCTGCAGGAACAGACGACCCGCTGTGCTCACTCATATAAATTCAATATTATTAGAGTGCGTAAATGTGCTCATGCATGAGATTTACAATGCTGGTAATGTGTGTCAAATTTGCTTCGGTGCTTTTATAATAATAAAGAAAAGTTGAAATAACAAGAAGTGTGTTAATCTTTCAGGAAACCACGTCATAAAAATCACACCATGAAGTCTCCAGGACGCACGATCCCTGCTGAGTGCGACTGCTTTACTTTGTTAACACGCGCTGATAATTTATTACCTTATTAACCGCACGGTGCCTCCATAAAAATATATTTAATATCCATGTTTTTTAAATCTCTGTGGAGGCAATTATGTATATTTCAGCTATGTGACCTCACCTTCTCCTTCTCCACAAAGTCCACGAAGGTGGTTCTCTCTATTTCCACGGGCTGACCCTGCCTGTCGTATAAGGCCAGCACGAAGTGGAAGAAGTTGGACTTGCGGAGGTTTGAGGGCGGCTGCTTCTCGAAGTGTGCCCGAGCGAGACCCACTCCGCTGCGGACACAGACAGGCACCAGAGCCAAAAGCAGAAGATTAATTCACTTCAAACATGCAACATTTCAGTATAGCTGAAGAATCGGCGCTCATATTTCATATTTCAGGAACTGTCTAGTCTGATATTCATTTGTATTGATAATTAAAATAAATCATCACCAATGCGCACAAACACCCCTTATTGAAATGAATGGATATGATGGAACAAATGTGTTTAAATATGAAGCTAAAGGCCCAAATTTGCCTAGTACTTTTATTTATTTTTAAAAGAATAATTAAGATATTTAATTGTTCTTGTGCTGGCACCAATGTCAGTTCAAAAGTGATAAAACTTCAATGATTTGAAATATTTTCTTTTATCTTCAAGAAAGCCCTATTTTTCAAACCATGCATAAATATCTATAAATGCAGTGGTTAATATGAACCAAACACTTAATATGGAAACAAGCAGCGAAGTGAGGAGAGAATCTTCCTCACAAACTCACAGCACACCAAAGTTAATCTGAGCCTGCATTTAAACCCCACGGGTCTAAAAGTGCTTGGAGCTAACTGTGCTTCCCGTCCAGGAGAATGTGAAACCACTTTGAGCCGCATTATTTAATCATGTTGGACTTGAAGCTTTAAAACTTCTAAAGCCAGCAGGAACAGCGGTGATCCAACGACTGATTCCTCTGGGGACGCGGGCTGCCCCAAGTGATACAGCCGCTCCGTCTTTAACACCCAAAACATCCTCACACTCCCCCACCCCCCTGCGCGCAGGTCTCCACGCCCCGGTGTCAGCGCAGCGCCAAGGCCGCCTCGGGCTCACCTCTGGGCGGCTGTGTTGGCGTCCAGCACTCCGGCGCCCTGCATCCATGTCCGAACTGCGTTCATCCCGGCCACCATGGGCTCCTCTTTCATACTACTCCCACTCCTCTGGATGCTCTCGTGGATGCCAAACATCAAAACGCACCTTCACGCTGTCGCTGTCTCTCTCTCTCACTCTCTCCTCTCTCTCTATCCTCCTCTCCTTTTCTCTCCCTGCCTCCCCTCCTCTTGCGTCTGTTTGATCGCGCTGTCAGAGGAGCAAAGTGGCGTGGTCTGTTTCACTTGGCGTTTAGTTGCGCGTGTGTTTTCTCAAAGTAAACAAAAGATGCGACATGTGGAAGGAAAAAGGGGAGCTGTCAGCATCCAGGGTTAGCTGCACCTCATGTCAGCGACTCCAGAAGGGAAAAAAACGAGGGGGGAAGCTGCAGCTGTGAAGATGAACACCGTGAGAGCGATGAAAGGGGGAGCGCAGGATGAGAGGCTGCTCTGAGTTGGCGACAGTCCCCGGGATCAAGGTGCAGCTGACAAAAACACGCGCAAAATGTCACTTTTTTGCAACAAACAGTCCACAGCGAGAAGGAAAAACCAAGGCAGATGAAACACCTCCTTCTTTACAAAGTCTTCTCCTCTGCTCAGATGGATGAAACGGAAGATTACGCGCAATTAAGAGGCAGTCCTGGGCAGCGGCGGCGCCTCCGCTCCTCGTCAGCTCCTGCTCGGGTGATTTGCGCTCGATTCTTCCCTGAGGAATCACTTTGGACCATCTCTGGGATGCCAAACAGGAGAGAGAACTAGTAGGTGAAGGAGGCGTGGTTTACGAGGCGAGCAGACACGCCCCCCAAACACAGTTAATAACACGGACAATCAGCTGTCCACCAACCCGACTGGCACGCTGCTTCCCCGCCCGCCCGCCTGCCTGCCTGCCGTCCCCGCCTCGTCCCACGCAGCGTCCCGCCCCGGCCACTTAGCCAGAAGCTGTGCACGGTGTATGTGTGTGTGTGTGCGTGTGCCTAAGAGTGTGAGTGAGCGCTCTGTCTATGTGTTTAGAGTTGACAATTAATGTATTCACGACTATCAAACATGAACTCAGGGGAGGACATTAGTTTAATCCACGCTGTTTGCCCGCTGAGACTAAAGGGCAGAGTGAAGGCTTGTAACATCCATCGTCTGGCTGCTGCCGTGACTCTCGCGCTGCTGCTGCTGGGAAAATGTGCCCGCATCATGTCTGCAAATCAAGACCAAACACATTCTCCACAGGAATCAGAAAAACACGTCTTTTATGTGAAAATATGAGAAGGAAAAATGTTGAGCTGCATCACTTTTTTTGCAGAATATTGTGCTTAATTGTTAAAACACGTCTACAAAACCAACATATTATATTGTTATTACGCACGTTTATCCCAACAAAACCAGTCTTTCTAAACAACTTAGAATGAGTTTCAATGTTTTATTTCCCCCCCAGGAAAAGAAACAACAGTCAAAGTGCTCATTCAGAGTATCAACTGAAGCAGATTAGGAGCTTAAGAAAGTTTCAGCTCACCAAAAAAGCCTGGCAGCCGCTGCGCACATTTTTCTCTTTCAGCCCGATGGTTTGAAACACGCTTTGATTAGATGCATTACAGAAATCTTGCGGGACTAAGTGCTGAATCCAACATAAATACGAGGATTACGGCTAAACTCTGCTGTGTCCCGCCGTCCAAAAATTGCAATCAGTCTGAAATAACTGCTTAAAAACAATAATAAAAAAATGTGTGAAATAAACATTTGCATGACTGCTCATGGAGCCGTAAACACGGTGGGCTCACATGCATGAAAAGTGCAGAGCAAAGACCAGCTCTGCAGAAAGGAGAGGATGTAAGAGCTCCCATCATCAGTTCCTCCTTCATCATTACAGAGTCAGTGCTAAATTGTTAAATTGAATTGTCTGGGGGCCATCTGTTCGATAAGTACTGTTTGGTTCCTTCTAATGAAATGGGAAGAATAACAGAACATTTCTTTTTGTTTATCAGGGGTGGGTTTGAAAATTAAGATTTTATCAAAAATTATTTAATTAATCTGTTGGACACATTTAATGTTTGGATCAGTTAAGTAAAGTTGTGTGGTTAAGGGTCACAAATATACAAATGATCATAAAATAAAGTTTAATGTTAAATAAAATAATTCAAAACAGGTTCATTTGACCCTGACTTTGAATCCTGTGGGATAAACACACTGGACAGACTGAAGGTCAGAGATGATTGAGGGGCCTATGACTGTCAGGGGCCTTAAAAGCAGTCAAACATCTGTATACTTCCCCATAAATTATAAACTATTCCCCACAAGAGAACATTCTCTTCACCATAACTGGTTTCTTTGTCTTTCTTTTGTTTCTTGTGTTTATTGCTGGAAAACACCACACTCTTCATCACATAAAGATAATAAAAAACTGATGGATGTTTAAAAATGACCCAGAGACCAGAGAGGTGATTGCATTTCAAATTCATATTCATTATTCATTGGTTTAAATTGCAACAGAGTTAATGTTCTTCTCTTTTAAGATTTCCTGCTGTCTCTCAACATGAACATTGAGCTTTATTCATTTGAAAGTGACATATGAGTTTTTTGGGGTATAATAATAAAAGAAAGCCTATAGTAGACTCTGGATTATTGAATTTAGGGAATGATGAGATCAATGAGAGGTGGGGCCACAGGCCAGGCTACATGAATAAAGCTGCCTCTGTACATATGCCAAGGCCTTTTAACAGAAATGATAGATATTTAAGCCTGTTTTTACATTCTAATATTGTTCTTTCTATTATTAAGGTGTTGCTCAAGCAACCTGTAGGGTTGGTGTGAGCTGTGTAGAAGGGGCCAACCTCGATGTCCCCTCATGGAGCCCAGTCCTGGAGGTGCTCCTTGTGAGGGGCATTTTGTCCTCATGGAAAACTCTAAAAGTGGGTTTGGATCAGGACAGCAGGTCACGTGCCTTTATGTGAAAAAAAAACAAACACCTGATTTAAAATCTGAAAGGACAGTGTGCAGAAACAAAGACAATGCCAGTGAATTTAGTGCTGTTTTGACATATGCCATAATTTGAGGAGATTTTTTCTTAGAGAGCAGTTTATCAAAAGTTTAATGCTTTGGAAATTATAGATCTGATATCTGAAACTTTGAGAATCCGGGATAAAATCCTTCGACCCTGGTGGCTGACCAGACAGGGGTAAAAGCAGAGGCTCACTCACATGTGAACATCCAGATTTTGCAAAAAGCCTTTGGATTAACAAAAATACTTAGTCTTGAAATCTGGAATATTCTTGTTTAATTTCAATGTGCTTTACTGCTTATTTTACCAGTGAACACGTGCAGAAATGAACTCTGGTCATTTTGTGTCAGGCTGTGCATCATCAATGTACATGTTTAAAAAAAAAATCGTAGAGAACGTCTTCAGAAATAACAGGATAACAGGCTTTATTTTCTTGATCTCTTGTTTTCATAGTTTATAGATTTCTTGCCATCTTAAGTTATATTATTCTCCCAAGATCGTTTTTTTTGTATGCCAAACTTTAAATATAAACGTGGCTTAGAAAGCCATTGGATTTTTTCATAAACGTTTTAAAGGTAGCGAACAAATTTTCAAAGAAAAGGTGAAAATGTAGTCTTCCTTACTTGGGCAACGCATTCTGGGAGATGTAGATTCTTAAATCGTAAGTAACTGACATCTTGAAAAATGTCATGTTATCCCTGACCGGACATACTGGACTTAATTTTCAAAATATGTATAGATGTCTGCTCAGGTGAGGTTTTAATTCTGTTGATTAAATGGCATTTTGTTTTGACTCTGCATCTTCGGTGAGACCAGTTGCAAAAAGAGCCTCTGATCAACTTTCTGATAAAAGCCATCAGGGTCAAGCTAAGACTCCACATCCCTGAACTCACCTCATCATTGTCTGTGGCTGTTTATTTATGTCCCCTGCTGGGGGAGGAGAAATGTGAGCCCCCCTCCACGTGAGTACACCATACAAGAAATAGTGACAAATAAAAGCAACGCGAGATAAAATGTCTCCCACAGTCACACTGGCGCGCTTTTACGCACACACAGAAGCGCACGCACACAAGTTCAGAGCGATCCTTCAGCACATTTGTTTGATTGCGGCCGGCTCTCGCGCCATGATCTGTCTGCCTTGGTTGGCATGTGGGCCCGCGCAAACCCTCCAGGCCCCTTGGGGTGGCATGTATTTATATCCCCGAGCACCAACACACACTGTTAGCCCAAATATCAGCGTCTCGGTGTCCAAAACACAGATGTCGGTTGGGGCCCGATGATCCCGCCATGTTAATACTGTGATTTACTAACTCAATGGCACCCGGACGGAAAGGTTTGGACAATATCACCGGCCATTACACACAGACGGGAATGCGCGCGCCATGTAAACGATGTTAGGATGTGTGTGTGTGTGTGTGTTTTAGTGTGTGCATAAAAGCGTCTCATATTCAAGTGTCCGCATATGGGAAGCCTATTAAAGCCTCTATGTTATAACTCTGTTGGACATTTTGAAGTAAGTGATCAGAAAGGAGCAATACGCGCAGCAGTCCGCCTCCTCCACAACCAGCAGATGTTCGCGTAAATCAAAAGGTTGGGCTGATGATAATAATGGCCTGATTGAATTGAAGACTCATAAAACACGACTAGTTGTAAAAATCAGACATATGCTTCTGAGAATGGGCCTTATGTCTGGCAATATGCTCTCTGGTTTGACATAAAAGAGGACAAATATAAATGTTAAACGGCCAATATGTACACAAGAGACGATCAGGGTGGGAAGTGATTGATAACTATATAAAAGCAATGTTTAACGAGTATTATAAAGGCCCTGAAACACGAGAGGAAAGTTAACAGCTGTCAAGGAGTAAGACTAAATAAAGAGAAATAGAGTGGAAATTGTCATTAATATAGAAAATATTTAGGTATTAAGAAACAACTTTGCTAAATGTTTTCTCGCATCTAATTTAAAGAAAAGTAAGTACACAAAATATAAAATAATCTCTCACTTCTCAGATAACTCACGGCTTTTCCGAGCTGAAACCCTTTCTGCTGTATTTGGTGCAATGTTGCCATCTAGTGGTGTTTAAAGGACATTGCACGAAGACAGCAGCAACGTATTCTTCAATGTGGTGATAAGCACGAGTGGAATGCAGATGAATGACATCTGTCCCGGTGTGGCCATTAATTAACATGGTCAACAAATGTGCACAAGGTCAATGAGAGTGAATTCATTAAACAAGCTGTGAATGTAGAAAACCCAATTCCCAGACGTTGGTATGTAAAAACAAAGCAATTTTAAAATACTTTTTGACCTATAGTAAGATGAATGCTCTACAAAGACAAGATATGCAATGTCCAAACTGGGACAGGGGCAACAAAAGAATGTTCAGGAATTCCTAAAACCTTTCTTTGGAAAAAATCCACAGGGAAAAGGTCTGATTTGGTATAAAAGGAGCATCCGCAAAGGGCTCAGTCGTTCAAAAGCAGGCACAGAGCATGGTTCAGTAGTGAATGAGGATGGATTTCATCATCTACAGTCCGTGAAATTGTTAAATGATTCAGAGAATCTGCAGAAAGCTCTGCGAGTGTCAAGGCCAAAAACGGTAACTGAACGGCTGTGACCATTGATCCCTCAGGCATCACTGCATCTAAAAGTGACACTGATTCCCGAAGGACATCAGGAAAACTTCAGAAAACACCGTTTGGTGCTACATCTACAAGTGAAAGTTAAAACTCTACCAGGCGAAGCAAAAGCCATTTATCAACAACACCCAGAAACACTGCCAGCTTCTCTGGACCTGAACTCATCTGAGATGGACTGATGCAGGGTGATGAAGTGTGCTGTAGTCTGAGGAGTTGCATTTTTAAAAGGTTTTGGAAATCATATGTGTTTGTATCCTAAAGGGACGCAACACCCATGAAGAGGAAAAAGACCGCTCAAATTGTTGTAAGGGTAAAATACAAAGGCCAAAATCTGTGATGATATGTGGGTATGTGCCCATGCCATGGGTAACTTGCAAATCTGTTAAGGCACCATTAATGCTGAACGGTTCCTCCAGGTTTTGGAGCAACATATGCTGCCATCCAGGCAACATATTTTTCAGGGACGTCCCTGCTGATTTCAGCAAGACAATGCCAAGACACATCGTGGACGTGTTACAACAGCGTGGCTTTATGACAAATAAGTGTTTGCAACAGGCTGGCCTGAGTGTAGTCCAGACTTGTCTCTAAAGGTGCATTCACACCGGACGCTACCTGTACTACCTCGGCAATCAGTCTCCATTCAAAGTCAATGTACAGCCGCGATGGGGCTGGGCTAACCCTCCCGCGATGCCACAGCCGGCGACAAGACGACCACTTCACTCGTCGCGTGATGTCAGAGTTAAAAAAAAGTTGATCTATTCAGGCGATGTCGTGTGTGGCTGTGTGGCATCAGCCAATCAGCGGTGTGTGTATGTGTGATGATGCAGTTATTCATCCGGACTACAGGGCGGATGACCTCCTTCTAGGCGGAACTAATCTCAGTGTGGACATTTGCAGACGGACTGCGGTAAACTCACATAATGCTGCTACATCATCAGCTGCAGAGTTTTGTGTCTGATAAGTGAGTGAAAAGGATACAGCTGGAATAATGTCCACTTATACATCCTATAATGTGATATATGATATGATCGTGGTAAAACTCGAGCGGACGTGATGTCACCGACCGACGACCGACGCCAACGGCAACCAAACAGGTATTTATGGACGCGCGACACTACATCAGTGGGCGACGCGACTTTGGTAGTTGGGTCGCTTGCGGTGTGAACGCACCTTCAAGTGTGTGGAGCAGTAGTGCAAAATACAACACCAGAAACCCAGGACTTTAGAGTAACCAACATTGTACACTGATCAACTACGGGAAATAATTTCAGCTGAGGAGCTTCAACAACTAGTATCCTTATTAAGTGTTGTTAAAAGGAAAAGCAATCTAACAAAGAGGTAAACATTCCCCTGTCCCAGCTTTTTTGAAACGTGTTGGGGCAGGAGTTTGAAAATCTTTTCATATTTGCAAAAGTACAATGAAGTTTATCAGTCTGAACATATTAAAGGAGACATATCATGCTGATGCATGATTTAATACTTACATAATTGAAAACAAGACCTTACACCCCCTTAATTTTCAAAAAATTAGATATTGTATTTTTTCTGATATCCTAGAACGAGACTTGATGCCTCTGAAAATAGGTCATTGCAAGATGTCCGCGAGATTTCAAACGTCATGACGACACGAGGTACCTTTCTTTTTATTGGAGTAATCTGATAAAACACTTCCTCCTCTGTGATGTCCGTCAGCCCCAAACCCTCACCGAGGAACACATCCAGCAGCAGGGGTATAAAAGTCCCTCGTTCACACTCCCTGTTTACCAGCTCTGGCCTGTAGGGGGACTCAACACGCGGTCGCTGCATTGAGCCTGCCGGAAAATACAGCAGAAGAAGGACAAGCTGGCTCTACCCCCGATAGAACTGACTAATCAGGGCACAAAGGGCTGTGACATTATGATGTAACTTTAGGTCAGCCTTGAGACCAAGCGTTTCAACAAGCGCATCACAATGGCCTAAAATGAGGAATTTGAGAACGCTATTGTGGGGCAATGAAGGAACTAAATGACTTGTACTGAGGGCAGAAATGCTTTACAGGCATCCTAGTCTGGCATAGTCAAAAGGAGAAACATTCATGATATGTCCTCTTTAATGCTTTTTCATTGTGGTGTTTTCAATTGAGCATTGGTTGATTTTTTTTTTATTGCAAAACATTGCATTGTTTTACACAACTTCCCAATTTCATTGGGACTGATGTTTGTACTTGATGTTGTAGCAGCCCCATCAAAAATGAACAATTGGAATTATCATGGGGATTTATTTAATGTTTTAAAGTAGGGAAACTACCTAATATTGTGACATTTTTGTAAATTTGTTGTTCCTGTTTTGACTTAAGATTCACTTTGGTGTCAGGTTTAGTATGAAGTTACGTCAAATCCCTGCAAGGAAGTACAGTTTCTGAATTTGTATTCTGAGTAATTACCTCCACCAAGGAGGTATGTTTTTTGAGAGTTTGTCTGTCTGTCTGTGAACAAAATATCTCAAAGTTATGGATGGATTTGGATGAAATTTTTCCGGAAATGTTCAGCATGGGAAAAGGAAAAAGTCATTCAATTTTGGTGTTGATCCGGATCACCGTCTGAATCCGCCATGACGAAAAATGCGATTTTTGTGAATAACTACTGAACTAACATAGATATCATTATGAATCCAATTGCTAATGGTATGTTTTCATGGTCAAGGAATCGAAATATTTGAAATAAAGGTAGGACTAATATTTATGGTAAAAATCACAACATGGGAGAGGACTGTGGCGCTGGTGGAGGTCTGCGTTCTCCAAGTGCTTTTCTAGTTTTATTATTGTGGCCTGCATATAATGCCCTAGTAGGAGAAATATACCTCATCCTCCTTGCTTGCTGTCTGTGTGAAAAAAATTCACACAGCCCCAGTCGTGTTGTGAGGGGAAATGCCCCCCACAGATGACAGCACTCCTTGTTGAGCTGTGTTTCCAGTCATATCCAACTCTTATGGGAGATGTCTGTCTAATCATCACTTGGCTGTTACAATAAACATTAGAGCACAGTGCCAGAAAGCTGGAAGACAAAAACACTTCTTAATAGGAGCATGGCCAGATAAAGTTGTCTGACACCAGCATGTTTAAAATGACAGTGTTATCTTGTCTGTGTTTTTATACAAGCTAAATGAGGATTCATGCTGTTGCCTTCATAATAATATTACACATTGTTAAGGAACCGTCCTCTAAGCTTTAAAGTGATATTCCGGGATGGAACAACTTGGGTCCTATCACAAGGTTTAGGTCAGAAATTACCCCTACAGCAGTGTTTCTGTGTCACAGAAACCCAGGGCGCTGCGACCAAGCATGCCGTTTCTCATCCAGCCCTACTCGACTGCTGATTTGGCTGTACTCACACGGGGCCATATTTTACTTGACCAAAAACACAAATAAACGGACTCCCACCGAAAAAATCTGATATCGGTCTGCATTCACGCTTTATTTAGAGAATTTTCAGCGCGTTACTTTCACACAAAAACACCGCACAGCCTCCGCTGCAGAGCCGGAGGCTCTTCCGCGGAGGCCGTTTTACGACGCAATGAGAACTAGACCCTTATTTAGCGGTGTTTTTGTGTGAAAGTAACGCGCTGAAAATTCTCTAAATAAAGCGTGAATGCAGACCGATAAAATATTTTTTCGTAGTCCGCTTATTTGTGTTTTTGGTCAAGTAAAAAGTTTAGAGGAGGAGGCAGGTAAAAGTTGACAGTGACTTTATTGCTAAGACAATCCAAGGTAAGGTGAAAACCCACTTAGTGCGAGTACCCACATAGCAAAATTAAGAAGAGAGTTCTTCTGTCCCACATGATGCACTTCATCCAGCCATACTGCAAAGAATGACGGTTCTTTTTCTGGCCCTGATCTGGTTTGCCATATCAGATCTAGCCTACATCCAGTTCACTCACCACTTGCCATGCTAGCAGTAGGCTGGCTGGATGCCTGATCTGGCCCAGACTGATTTGCTTTGTTGTTATATACAGGTGTAGGCGGTGGTGAGGGCTTGAGGAGAACGCTGTGAAAGAAGGGAGCAGAAGAAAAGTAAATATCCAAAAGTTGATTAACCATCCAATTCACAGGCATAAACACAACCTAGACTCCAACAAAGAAGCAACAAAGCAGGTGAGCCACCTGCCGGTTAAATAGAGAGCAGTGATTAGGTGTAACAGGAGGCAGGTGTGGAGCTGCAGTGGAGAGGTTTCAGGAAACCACGAGGGAGGAATCCTCACACCAAATGCTTTGTTGAAACTACCACCTGCAACAATTACTGGAGCAACACAGCAGAGTAATCCAATTTCACTGTATGAGTGTTCTTATCATGCACGCAGAAACTCTGACATTGATTGGAAAGGAAGAGAAAGCTACATGCAACCCTGCACCCATGGCGGTGCTGTATCGCTGTCTTTCATCCTCTCAACAACTGTAAAGCCACTAATAAATCTTTTCGAGTTGGACTCAAAGTCACCCGACCAAATTTCAACCAAACATTTGTACACAAAAACCATGGAATATACCACCTCTTTAGGTTGGACTGAAGATCAGCTGTTTGGTTTGTACCATGGTCTGGGGAGGTTTGAAGCACAGAATTTGTCCCCGAATCACACTGAAAAGCCTGAAAGTACAAACCATACAATGCAGGTGTGAAAGCACCCTTACATGGCCTGCTCAAATCAGGGCTGAGACAGGTGGTCATAGGCATGCCAGACTCCAATATCTGAGTGGAAGCTTTGGAGATAAAATATATTCTGGAGACATATTGGATCAGCACAAACTTGTTAATAAGGATCAATGCCTGATGAACTCATGAACCTCATGAACTGATGAACCTTTGGAAAATCAAATCTCTTTGCTGACCTTGTCTTGTGCATATGTAACTTACATTTTTCGGGTAAAGCAATTTCATTTTTTCTCTGTACAACACCTAAATCTCTGGTATTGTTTCTTTTAAGTCTGTTTTGGTGGTGTGCTGTTTTTCCATCATTAGACAGCCACCCTGTGGCAGGAACTATTCTTATATAATAATATTCCAAATTTGTCTTGTTTGATATTTCAGGTCATTAGATAGTATTGGGATTAATAAGATTGTTTATCTCAGGATATTATATATCTAATTGCCAATGTTTATAAATAACATTTCCAATGGCAAAAATGCATCACTGTACCCACTATTAAAAAACATATGGCTCAATGGCTCTTTCTGTTCTAAACTGCCTTTTATTGTCTCTGAACTTTTCCCTAAATAAATAAGGAGCAACTTCTCACTGACTTCACCAGCTCTAAGTTAAGCTTTACAAAAAGACAATTATTGAAAAATTATTAAAATGGTATTTACTTAGTCTTGCTTATGACTCCTTTAAAGACTAGTTAACTCATTACTTGGTATCAAAATAACAGTTTTCAAAGTCATCAGTGACTTATTATTTTCCCTTTTTCAAAAACCTGATCCATACATGTTTAAAACGAGCCCAAGATGCAAAAAATATTTACACTTTTCCTACAAGGACATAAACTCGAAATAAAGATATTGAAGCACCTCAAACAGATTATAAGGGAGTTTTGAATTGGGGTTACAAGAGTTACAGGTAATTAGTTACTTCAAGTCACCTAGTGAAGACAATTCAGGTCCTGGGTGATATTCATTATCATTAACAACAACAACAACAACAACAACAACAACAACAACAACAACAACAACAATAACTAGAAAGCACTCGGAGAGCGCAGACTTCCGCCAGCGCCACAGTCCTCAGCCATATTGTCATTTGACCATAAATATTACTCCTCACTTTATTTAATCGAAATATTTAGATTCCTTGACCATGAAAACATAACATTAGAAACTGGATTCATAATTATATCTATTTTAGTTCAGTAGTTATTCACAGAAATCACATTTTTCACCATGGCGGCCAGACGCTGATCCCTATCAACACCAAAATCGAATCAGTTCTTCCTTTTCCCATGCTGAACATTTCCTGAAAATTTCATCCAAATCCATCCATCACCTTTTGAGTTATTTTGTTCACGGACGGACGGACAGACAAACTCTCCCGAAAACATAACCTCCTTGGCGGATGTAATAATTCATGCACTGATTTGGCACAACAGAAAAAAAACTGACTAAGTCTGAGTTTGCACAAACTCCTGTAACAACCTCTCTCTGCTGAAAAAGACACAAAGTTGTTATTTTTTATATGGCACATGGCAGCCAGAACAGTTGTGACAGTACTTTCAAACTGTTTTATAAACTCATTACCCCGTCTGGCAGCTTGTAAACAGAGAAAATCACTGCTGTCTTCTGTCTAGAAGGATAAATCCAGTTTGAAATGAAAGTGAATAATCCATACCGGGAAAATATTGACCTCTGAAAGTGATAGAAGTCTCTTAGATTTTATTCATACCCTCTGACCATACAACTGTGAACCCTTGAGGGGGTAAAGTGAGGTGAACTTACAGTATGTCTTTATAGTCGTACTGGAGCAAAGTTCACAGCTGACTCACAACACACGCTCACTGACTGTAACTTTCTCAGTTCCCTCATTTGCAAACACTGATTTCTGTCAGACATATGATCATGTCTGCAGTGAACTAAAAAATAGTTTTTCTGTTTATTAAAACTACAACGTGATAATCCACTCTATTAAGCTTCATTCAATTAAAACTATAAGCAATTAGTTCCAGGGTGAAGTAGCCCTTATATGATACACTGAACCTGAACACTTAGCCTTGGGAATCATGTTGATATCAATATTTTAATAATAATAATAATAATAATAATAATAATTATTATTATTATTATTATTATTATTATTATTATTATTATTATTATTATGTTTATTATTATTTATTGTTGTTGTTGTTGTTATTACAATTATTGAGATAAAATGACCATTTCTTAATGACTTATATCCAGATCACCAACAAAATCAAATCATTTTAAAGCTAGGACATTACTGACATCTCCTGAAAATTTCAGCTAAATGCAGGCAAAAACATACTCTCCTTGTCAGAGGTAACAAGTGGCTGACAAAAAAAAGACTATTTTCCTCAGAAAAAATTAAAAATAAAATTAACACTGAATGGCCTCTCATTCAGATGAGTAAAGGGTTTTCCTTTTTGAGCAACAGTTGACACTGTCTTTTGTGAATAATATTTTTCCTGAATGCTGGTCAGAAAAAAAAGAATTCAGTAAGCCACAAAAAATGTGCATGTCACAAAATACTTTAAAACTAAAAGTTTTCAGAGAGCACAAACCTCTGCCAGGGTATGTCTGCCAATGTTAGCCAAATCATTAGCTAAAATGTGAAACGTTGCCTTATCACATAATGTTAAGAACCCATTCGAAAAATTCCAGGATTTGCATCCAGATCTGGATCACCACCAAAACCTAAACACTTTGGATATGACCAACATTCAGATGAAATTTCATTAAAATTGAATTGCCTCGCTCAGAGACAAACTAACAAACCAACAAATGTCAGCATGAACATGGCCTCATTGGTGGATGTAACTATTCACAAAGACAACAGAGTATTCTTTGCTATCAGAGAAACTTTGATGTCCAAAATGAAAACCATATGGTTATGGGGCAGCTGTGGTTCAGTGGTCGAGTTACCCAATGCTCAACTGTGATGTAAAGGGCTAAAAATGTCTCATCTCAAAGTGTCTCAGGGACAACACTGAAAATTAATTAAGTGTGTGAATGTGCAGTCTGTGTGACCCATTGTAAAAAATAAAGCACTTAAAGAGGCCGGACAACTAGAAAGCACAAGTACAAGTTTATACAGAAATCCATTTCACTGTAATTTTACTACCTGACAATACAAATTCTGTTTTGCACTAGAATTCAACATGAGAATATTTTGACCTACAGGCAAGCTCCATTAACTGTGATTTTAACAAAGATTTACTTTCTAAGAACAATGTTAATTGTTGTACAATGTCATGTTGTAGATCAAATGGCATTTCCATTGGATTTTACAATTGTGCCATGAATTAATAAATATACTCTGCCAAAAAGGCTTATGAAAAAATGTTAAACAGTTGATACTTTACAATAGCAGCTCATAAAAGCCCTGTTGACAAACATCAGTCATTGGTTAATGTGGAATAAGCTGTAGATGTTTGTCAGTAGTAGATGGTCGTTTCATCATGCCTATTTAAAGCTGCCATCGAAGAGTGATGGCACCCATACTCAAGCAACTTTTCTTTACATACAAACCATGCATACATTGATTTTGTTGATAAAATTTTGAACTCATCTTGCACATGTAGCTGATCTTTCTGGTGCCTTACATATTAGACCATCATCTGATGCAAGGCAAAGCTGCCCTAAATTAGCAGCATTTGAAATCCCAAAAATGGTCTTTATGATGACTGAAACACACATATTTAGAAGGTCTTTAGGCAAGTATTTTTAATTCAAAAATATTATATTATTTGCCAAGAATTTCCAAAGTATCCGTCATACAAAAAACAGAAACATAAGAAAGAACAATGTTTCTTGATTAACAGGCCAATTAAAATAGTTATTACCTTATATTGTTGAAGAGAAAACATAGTTTGTGATTGAATGCCGTGCTTGATTAATTTCTAGCTTCTCAAAGAAGGTCAAAAATAGTTTCTCTCTTCTGGGCAGGTTGTCCACAAGGTTTAGGAGTGTTTATGGGAATTTTTGATCATTCTTTCAAAAGCCCATCTGTGAGGTCGCACACTGATGTTGGACGAGAAGGCCTGGCTCTCAGTCTCCACTTTAATTCATCCCAAAGGTGTTCTGTCAGGTTAAGGTCAAGACTCTGTGCAGGCCAGTGATGTTCATCCACACCAGACTCTGACATCCATGTCTTTATGGACCTGCTTTGTGCTCTGGTGCACAGTCATGTTGGAAGAGGAAGGGGCCAGCTCCAAACTGTTCCCACAAAGTTGGAGTATGGAATTGTCCAAAATGTCTTGGTGTACTGTAGCATTCAGGGTTCTTTTCACTGGAACTAAGGGGCCAAGCCCAGTTCCTGAAAAACAACCCCACACCATAATCCCCCCTCCACCAAACTTTACACTTAGCACAATGCATTGGCGGCTTCGTTTACACCACTGCATCGGATACTTTGCATTTCACTTAGTGATGTTTGGCTTGGATGTATTTGCTCGGCCATGGAAACCCATCCATGAAGCTCTCTGCACTGTTCTTGAGCTAATCTGAAGGCCACATGAAGCTTGGAGATCTGTAGCAATTTATTCTGCAGAAAGTTGGTGACCTCTTCGCACTATGCACCTCAGCATCCGCTGACCCGGCAGTTTAAGTGGCCTACCACTTCGGGGCTGAGTTACTGTCGTTCAGCATGGGAAAAGGAAGAATTGATTCGATTTTGGTGTTGATCGGGATCAGCGTCTGGCCGCCATGGCGAAAAATGTGATTTCTGTGAATAACTACTGTCGTTCCCAAACACTTCCACGTTCTTATGATAAAGCTGAGAGTTGACTGTGGGATTTGTTGCACAGGTGGCATCCTACCACATTTCCACGCTGGAATTTACGAAGCTCCTGAGAGCAGCCCATTCTTTCACAAATGTAAGTAAAAGCAGTGTGCATGCCTAGGCGTTTGATTTTTTACACCTGTGTAATTGGATGGGTGAGAAAATACTTTTGTCAATATAGTGTATGTCCAAAAACAAAAACATTTTCAGGTTTAAGCATGTTTTTGAAAGATTACTAAAATAATACATTTCTTTCCTTTTTTATGACAAATGATCTAATAATTTTGTTAATCACTGTATTAATCAGGCTTGTTTAGTTCTGGTGTTTTTACCAAGCAATAATGACTTGTTGCAAAAGATACTGAGTGAACAATCTGCATCAACAATTTGTTTCACCGTTACCACAATATTGGTGGATCTTACTTACCTCCGCCAAGGAGGTTATGTTTTTGGGAGAGTTTGTCCGTCCGTCCATCCGTCCGTCCGTCCGTGGACAAAATAACTCAAAAGGTGATGGATGGATTTGGATGAAATTTTCAGGAAATGTTCAGCATGGGAAAAGGAAGAACTGATTCGATTTTGGTGTTGATAGGGATCAGTGTCTGGCCGCCATGGCGAAAAATGTGATTTCTGTGAATAACTACTGAACTAAAATAGATGTCATAATGAATCCAGTTGCTAATGGTATGTTTTCATGGTCAAGGAATCTAAATATTTCGATTAAATAAAGGGAGGAGTAATATTTATGGTCAAATGACAATATGGCTGAGTACTGTGGCGCTGGCGGAAGTCTGCGCTCTCCGAGTGCTTTCTAGTTCTTGTTTCCTATTCTTTGCTTTGGTGACAAAAGTTACCAACAATCTTACCCTGTCATCATCACTGTTCTTGACTCCTAGTAAGAAGACAATAACAAAGAAATACATATTTATTCTAGAGTCTAGATGATTCTTCAGTCGTACGGCCCAAAGTCAAGTCTCCTCTGGGTTGTTACCAATCATCTGTCTTCAAATGCTAAGGAAAGGGTTCCTGCTCTCGAAGACTATCAACTATTTGCTTTGATATACGATTTGCTATTGTTACATTTTAGAATTAAAACTCTCACTTTCAATATAGGTGCACATCATTCATTACAGCAGACACTGCAGATATCATTATTCTTTCCTGCGACCTTTTAAAAAAGAGAATAAATGGTAAAGTAGAAACATTTCCCCAAAAAATGAAAAGTATTTTCTGACACATAAGGCAACTTCCAAAAAAATCAAAGGTCAGGGGTGTCAGGTCCAAATGGTGTAATGTAATGTCAGACCTGAAGGAACCGACGTCACTTGATCTCTTCTGCTTTTTTACAATGAGGAACTGAGGAGAAGGTTAACCACAACCTCCTGATCAGACAGTGTTGAAAAAAGGGGACAAGTGGCTCAGTACTTTGTATAGTTCTGTATGTTTGGGTTTTTCCTCACATGTGACTAGAAATTTTGATGATTAATAAATCCTTGCACCCATATTCATTATTACTGGACTGGGAATTTCAGATCACCTAAACAGCTTTTTATGTGCAAAGGCAATAAATATGAATGATGAAATACCACACTGCACTTCAAGTGTATGAGATCATTCACAAAAAAACAGAAAGAGAAAAATTACATGTCTTACATAGATATTCTATCCTCCTAATCATAATGGAAGCAGTGCATAATTTACCCAAATCTCTAAGACTTCTTAAATTAAGGTTTTATTTACATATATTATTTACACATACAGTATATTTACATCCCTTTGTTGGGAAGAGTTGTCCAGATACAAGTTGGTGATCCATGTTTGGCATGGTTTTCTTGATTATTGAGTTCATATTAATTGGTCTCTCTTTAGTATAAACATACGTGCCAAGCTTGCCTGAAGAGGTGGTCTCGCCTCGCTTTAGAGAGCATAAGCATTGTAACTACAGAGCTTGTATGAACGAAGCATGGGCCAGTTGAAGGTGGCAATACTGTAGCAACGAAGAGCCATGTGGTAAGTTAGGTAACTTTTCAGAAATGTATGGGGATAAGTGGAGTAAGGGGCCTCTTTACTGAGTGCTGATCCTTTGATAAAGGCACAAGCACCTTGGTTGACTCAAATGGTTTATTTGAAAAGTACTTCAATTTAGTTGTGTATGAAAATTAGGGGTTGTCAAGTTTGATGGATTAGACGTTCGGAAAAAAAAGTCACACATAGATGGATAATGATGGGAATAATGATGAAGAAGGGTTTTGTCATACAGTAAATTATTTTAGAGATTTTAAGATTAGATAGTGTCATCAAACACATTGATTGATTGCATGTGATACATCTGTATATTAGTCTTACATAAAGATTTACTTTGGGGTGGACAGGTGAACATGGCGTGCTAGAAGATGTGTTTTTGCTGAGCTGCCGCTCCAACTACTACTTATTGAGCTGTAATAAGTGCTACTACTTGTGCAACCTACAGGCGATTATATTAGATGGTAGTTTACATCTTTATCTGAGATTTACTGTACTTGTGAACGGAGAACGATGTCTAAACAGACGAAACTTCAACCAAAAAAAGTGGCGGCTACAACTGCTAACGCTAGCCGAACAGCTGCACAGCTAATCGATGACATGCCTCCTCCAACTTTCCTCCTCCAACTGAAACAAAAGTTTCAGAAGATACTGAGGCACTAATTCTGAAAGTGTCTGAGCGTTTCAGTGTGGTAATGGAGGAAAAGCTATCTAAGTTTTCGGAGACACTGGATAAAGTTTCCACTACGTTGGAGGACCACTCTGCGCGCATTACAGCCGCGGAGCAGAGAGTGTTCGGCGTGGAAGATGAAGTGTCGGTGATGGCGGAAAGGCTGAATGAAGCCGAAAAGAAAATCAGTCTGTTGACCAGTTGTGCAGACGACTTGGAGAATAGAAGCAGACGGGACAACATCCGGATTACCAACCTGAAAGAAGGCGCAGAGGGAACGAATCCTATCCAGTTTTTCGAGACGTGGCTCCCCTTGCTCCTCGGCCTGGATAGGGAATCTGGTGCCAGGAAGCGCATCAAGATGGACCGTGCACACCGGAGCCTTGCCCCACCGGGTCCCCATCCACGTCCAGTGATAATCAAGCTTCACAACTCCGCCAACAAACAGCGGATCATGGCAGCGGTCAGAGCATCACCAGAGCTCGAGCATGACGGGCAACGCATCTATATCCACCAGGATTTATCTGCTGCTGTGCGTGATAAAGGGCGAGGTTTCAACGCTACATGCTGTGCACTCATTGCGAAGGGCATACGTTTTAGTATGCGCTTCCCTGCCACGCTCACCCTGAAACACAACGGCATCGTGCACAAGTTTTCCACACCGAATGATGCACAAGCATTTGTTGATTCCCTGAGCTGAGAAAACGACAACAGAGAAATAATCAATACGCTGGATGCTCAAGTAAGTGCATCGTTGCCCTTTAGAGATTAAAGAACAAATAAGGGGACCAAAGAAAAAGGTACTTTCGTATTGTTTTGACACTAATTTGAAAGGCAAGTAGCACAATATTTGGACAAACACTTGTTTTATGACAATCAGAATATGTTTGAGTTGGGGCGGTAGTGGGAATATTGCTTTTTCCTGTAGAGCGGAGATAGCTTTTGGCTGCACCTGTTTTTTTTTTCCTTTTTATACCACCTATATGGTGGCTTGTTTCGTTTTGACAATAGTTACGTTGTGTTGCTTTGGTTTGTTTGATGTGTGTGTAAATGTTCTCTGGCCATCACTGTTTGATGGTAGTGTTTTTTCCAGCACAGGTAGTCCATATATAAGGTTGATTATGTCCATTATTATTTTTGTCTATTTTTTGGTTAACTATAATGCACTTTGCTTTATAATATTAATGAGAGCATTATGAGTAACACTAAAATACTGACCCTTAACGTCAAGGGTTTTAATCACGTTATTAAAAGACGCAAGGAACTTTCCATGCTTAAAAAAGATAATGTGCAGATTGCTTTATTACAAGAAACTCACCTAATTGACCCTGAGCATACAAAATTAAAGTGTGACTGGGTGGGACAAATTTACTTTTCCTCTTTTAATTCTAAAAGCAGAGGTGTAGCAATATTGATTCATAAAAACTTACCTTTTGTTTTGGAAAGGATTGTAAAAGATTAAGAGGGACGTTTTGTGGCAATCACTAGGATTTTATTTGGGGAAAAACTTTTGATTGGCAGTGTATATGCCCCAAACACATATGAGGCTACATTTTATTCAAAATTTTTGGCCGAAGTTTCGTCTATTTGTCCCACTCATGTTATAATTGGGGGTGATTTTAACTGTGGTCTAGAACCTAGTATGGATTACAAGCCCTCTAAAACTCAACCACCTTCTAGAATGATGAAAGCTACAAATGGTTTGTGCAATGACCTTGGTCTTTTTGATGCCTGGAAGATCTGCAACCCTCTCTCCAAGGATTTTGCTTTTTATTCCCGCCCTCATCACTCCTTTTCCAGAATAGATTTTTTGTTTGTTTCCAGATCAATCCTTGACAGAACCCAGACATGTTCTATCAATCCATGTGTTCTTTCAGATCACTCATCAGTCATCATGGAATTATTACCACCATATTATGATCCTTTCTCAAGACATTGGCGCTTAAACCCAGCTTTAATGAGTGACCCAGTATTTGTGAAATACTTAGAAGACCAATGGGATTTATTCATGTCCAGAAATGATACACCTGACAGTAGTGCTTCTACTTCGTGGGAAACGGGTAAAGCATTTTTGAGAGGCTCCATTATTTCATTTGTTTCTGCAAAGAAGAAGAACTCTCTTAAAAAACAAATAGAACTCGAACAGCAAATTGCTAATTTGGAGAGGGACTTCAAACAATCATCCTCACCTTTGGTGCTTAAACAGTTAGATGCAGCCAGATCTGCTTTAGACCAGTTGCTTACTCAAAAAGCAGAAACGGCAATATTTTATGCAAAACACAGATTGTTTGAATTTGGAAATAAACGTGGGAGGCTCCTGGCCCGACTTGCACAGGGAAAAAGCGGATCTTATGCAATATCCTCTCTAAAAGACAAAAAAGGTGACTTACATTT
Source organism: Scarus forsteni (assembly GCA_036419115.1). NCBI lineage: Eukaryota > Metazoa > Chordata > Actinopteri > Labriformes > Labridae > Scarus > Scarus forsteni. The sequence continues at coordinate 2,352,793 of JAZDUH010000011.1, forward strand.
TGAATCTAAAATGATTTGTAAGATAATGAAAGAGTTCTATCAGGAACTCTATTCTTCAGAATGTGGTGATACATCAGTTCCCAGTGAAATTTTTTTCAATAAGATTAATCTCCCAGGGTTGTCTGAACAACAAAGCTCAAGTTTGGATAAACCAATAACAACTCAAGAGGTTCTGGAGGCCATACAGTCCTTAAAAGCTGGAAAGGCCCCAGGCCCTGATGGGTTTGGGCCTAATTTTTATTAAAAAATGGCCAAGAAAATTGTTGGTCCATTGCTAAATGTATATAAAGAATCAATAATGCATGGAACTCTACCTCCAACTTTGAATATGGCACATATTTCTTTAATTTTAAAAAAGGATAAACCGTCAGAATTGTGCACATCTTATAGACCAATTAGATTACTTGGTGTAGACTGTAAAATTTTGGCGAAAATTCTGGCTAGGAGATTGGAGGAGGTGTTGCCAATACTGGTAAAACCTGACCAGACAGGTTTTGTTGGAAATAGGTACTCCCACTCCAATGTAAGACGGCTGTTAAATATTCTTCAGTTTTCACAAAACAAGAATTACAGGGCGCTTGCAATCTCACTCGATGCTGAAAAAGAGTTCGACCGGGTGGAGTGGGCGTACCTTTTTAATGTTCTAAACAAATTCAGTCTTGGCCCTGTATTTGTGGGATGGGTAAAATTACTGTATAATGCTACCACGGCAAGGATCTTGGTAAATGGTTCAGTATCTGATTGCTTTTCCTTGGGTAGAGGAACCCGTCAGGGCTGTCCCCTTTCCCCTCTTTTATTTGCTTTGGCTTTGGAGCCGCTGGCGGAGGCTATAAGAACACACCCTGAAATTTTTGGAATTAAACTTGGGAACAGTGAATACAAAATATCTCTTTATGCCGACAATGTAATATTGTTTATAACAAAACCAGAAACATCGATACCAACTTTGCTTTCCATTATTAATCAATTTGGTCAGATTTCGGGGTATAAAATTAACTATGATAAATCAGAAGCCCTTCCGCTAGGCATTCAAAGGGAAAGTTGGGATCCTCCAGACAACTTCCCCTTTAAATGGTCATTTGGAGGTTTTACATACCTAGGTGTAAAAGTCTCGGCGATTACTTCAGATTTGTACAAATTAAATTTTAAGACAACTTTACACTCGATAAAGAGTGATTTAAATAGGTGGTTTGACTTTCCACTTTCATTATTAGGTAGGATAAGTTTGATAAAAATGAAGATCCTCCCTAGGATTCTCTATCCTATGCAAATGCTACCTCTTAAAATAAGCAAAACTACTTTTAATGAGATTGAGAAAAGTTTGTCTAAATTCATATGGCATGGAAAGAAATCTAGGCTTAAGATGAAGGTTCTGCAGCTTCCATATGACAGAGGGGGTCAGGCATTACCCAATTTACAATATTACTACTGGGCCTGTCATATACGTATTATATCAGGGTGGTTGCATTTGATTCTACACCAACCTGATCCACATATGGATAATTGGTGTTGTGAGTCTTTGTCACTATTGGGTCTACTATCTTTGGATATGAATAAGCTCCCGGTGGAGGTAAAAAAAACAATGACATTTTGTTTGTAACACTTAGGGTTTGGCATAGTATTAGGAGTCATCTTGGGCGGAAAAACTTCTCAAGTGCATTGCAACCTCTTATTAATAATGTAATGTTTCCCCCAGACACAGGATATGGTATATTTAAAAACTGGCATAACAAAGGTTTAAAACTAATATGCAACTTTTTTGAGAAAGATGTTTTCTTGTCTTTGAAACAAATTCAGAATAGGTTTGGAATCCCACAAAAAAGACTTTTTTGGTTTTCTCCAGGTAAGACATTATGTTCAGTCCTCTCTCTCTTTTCCATGTGACCAACCAATTCTCAACCTAATAGAAAATTTTCTTCTCAAATTTAACGAGAACACCAGTTTTCAAAAGAAATTTATTTATCTTTGCTACACAAAGCTAATAGAAATTATTCCTCAACTGGCTCACACAGCCAGGTCGTGTTGGGAGACAGATATGGGGACTGAGCTTAGTGATGAAATTTGGTCGAACGTATTCATGTCTGCTAAAAAAATCTTTACTTGTAATAGACTTAGAGAAAACCAATATCGTATTATATACAGACTCCAACGTACTCCTCATTTTATGCATAAGATTTCACCTCAAATCTCACCTTTCTGTATAAAATGTAAAAACAGTGTGGGTACATACTACCACTGTGTCTGGCAATGCCCACTTATATTAAGATTTTGGAAAAATGTTGCTACAGAGCTCCGTTCTATTTTTCATAGACCAATTCCTGTTGACCCTATGCTGTTTTTGCTCGGCTACTCATGGGAGCCGATTGTGTTGCCTGGTCAGATGGAGTTATTGTGCAAACTTCTTCATCTGCATACTACTTCAGTGGATTCAAGTGCAGCCTCAATCTGTCACACAATGGTACAGAGAGACTTTTAAAGTTTTTCCGATGGAACGTCTTAGTGCCCTTGCTAAGGGTAACTCTAACATCTTCTATAAAATATGGCAACCCTTACTGGATTTCTTGCCTCAGAATATTGCTGAGATACTTTGTACAGGAGGCTCACATTTTCTGTTTAAAGGGAATACTTTATAGAAACCCAATGTCACATATTACTTGGACATATCACACTGGAAGTGCACTGATTTGGACTCTGTAATAGTTTGTATTAAGACATAGGCTGTGCTGTGCTGGATTGTGTTGTGTTGTGTTTTTGAAAAGACAATAAATTACATTAAAAAAAAAAAAAAAAGATTTACTTTGAGGCCAGAGCTTTGACACTTGACATTACTTCACAAATGTCAGGAATTGCTGCAGCAGACCAGTTTATTTGATTTTTTAATTTTAAATGTAGTTCATTGGCATCAGACCTCACAAGAATTGCATCAATATTCAGCTGCATTGCTAAAGAACTATTGTTGAGTCACTGACCGCAAAGCTGAGTCACATATACTTTCACATTTCAATAAGATGTCAGAAGGGACAGCAGCTATTGCTTCATGTGTCAAACTAGACGTGCTCCAAGAACCCAAACTTCCACCCAGGCATTTCCGACATTGAAGAGTTATTGTCAAAAATGTGGAAAACTGCCCTCACTGTCAACAAATCAAAAAAAAAAACCCTTGATCCACATCAGAAGTCAGATCACAACCAAAATCTAATCACTTCTCCCTTGTCTTGTGACAATTTTAATCAAATCAATTGATTTACTTTTTGAGTTATCTTTTGTTCAGACAACTTGATAAACAGACAAACAGACAAATGTAAATGTAACCTCATTGGCGGAGGTAATAAAAGTCAATTCTCTGCGGGCAATACCTCTTTTAAAGGGATGTTAGGGATAAAAAACTGGAAACTTCATGTAAAAGCTCAGTTTCTATATAATTGTGCATTATTCAGAGATTTTTAAGTCTATAATATTTGATCTACCATAAAAAAAATTGATTATAAAATAAATAAAAACAGGATGTTTTGCTTTGTCTATGGTTGTAAGTCTACTTTGGCACAGCGCCTGAAAATTCCTGAAATGCACACGGATGAAGACACGAGAGCAGAGACACACAAGACACGCACAAACCTATGTGCATCTTTTGTCAGAGTGACAGATGAAATACCGTACATGCCTGATCTCCCAGAGAGCAGACACAGTTTAAAGTTAAAGTTCAGCATTATTGTTGTTTGTGAAGGGACCAGAATTTCCAGCAAAAGCCTTACTCTCACCAGACTAGTTGAGGGAAAAAACAGGGCAGTGGCTGACATTTAAACCTGTTGTTAATCCATCAAAAAGCTATTGAGGTTTCTGTTCTCTAACAAATGGTTCAAGGTGAGGAAATTAGAGATATAACCATTCAAAGATTACACAGAATTTCCAACGTGGCTTCAGAAGACAGTCTGACAATGACCCCATTTCACCAAAAAAACAACAAAAAAAACAAGTTATCTAATGATCAATGAAAATGTTTATTAAGAACATGATAGGCAAAATATTCAAAGGAAATATACAAAACACATAGTTTTGTTCTTGCTAATCATAGAAAATAAATACAAAGAAGGATAATAAATAGTAATATATGAAAGCAAATAAATAAGCATTGGTGTTTCGAAGACATTCGGTTTTGGGGTACTTGTTCTTCTGTTTAAGTGTTTTGTCATGTGGATGTTGGTTCTATTTGTTCCTCTTGCTTCTCTTCAATCTGAAATAAAAACAAGAATAATGAAGTTAGCTCAAAGCACTTCTTACACTCAAGGCAGCGTATCATCAAAATTCAAAGTGATAATCACATTTTTGACTGTAGGATGTAATTTCCAGTAATAAAGCTCAAACTGTTTGGAGAATGGTAAAACAATTATCTTATCTGACATGATCACTGATAATAGTTATCAAAAGAATAATGCACAGCAAAACAGTCATCATTGCAAGAAATACATCTCTAACTCCCCAGTAATTATGATGCACCAGGTACCTTTATGGCAATTCTACCTCAAGCAGGTATAGCTTTAGGTCAGTGTACACAGCTTAACCCATTTAGACCTGATGCAACCTGTGTCTAATTTTACATTCAAGACCTGGAATGACTTTAGGGGGATATCTTTGTTTTTGATTTCAGTGACTGATAATTGTGATAATTGTTAATGAATTATAGGAAGAAGGCAACAACTGAGTTAAAGCCAATGCTTGGTTAAAGCTATATGTTTTCATCAGTCATGTCTACACCTGCAACAGAGGCTGAAAAATAAAACCAATTAAAAAGATTGAAGTTATAGGAAGTGTTTAAGAGAGAAAACAAAAAATCTATTAGGTGGTGTTTTTAAGGCACACATAAGTCTAGATTACATCTCTGACCCAAAAACAAACAACTGGAACTACTTAATCACCAGCAGCTTTCTCCTAACTCCACCAAAGCCCACCGCCAGTCGTCCCATTTCCCCCTGTTTCATGCTTACTTTCATTATTCAAACTTCCTACTGTTGATAAAATTTCTGGTATTATTAAAAAATCAGAGGCATCTGCCCGTCGGCTAGACCCTCTTCCTACTTTCCAAGTCAGAGTCACTTACGGTGTTCCCCAGGGTTCTGTCCTTGGCCCATTTTCTGTTTATTATCTAGCTACTTCCACTTGCCCATCCCTTTCTGAAAATCCAAAATCAACCCTCCCTCCCTCCCTCCCATCTCCCTCACAGACTGTCTACAGGATATTAAACCCTGGTTTACCTGCAACTTCCTCAAACTAAACAGAAATAAAACAATTATCATAAAATCATTCAGTTTCCCCTCAGCATTGATAACTCCTCAGTTTCCTCCTCCCAGTAGGTTAAGAGTCTGGGTAAAATCTTTTAACCTGAAACACCAGACTGTTAAATATATTTCTCTAGTCCATCTGATAAAACTGCTACTGAAGCTGTTAGCATCTATGCCAATCTCTGTGTCTGCAGTTACTTCCTGCTGTAATCTCACTCATAGCTCCCACCACTTCCTGATTCAAATGTCTCCAATTGACTGTTTTTAACTTTGCCCTGTAAGGCGCCTATAAATAAAATGTGTTATTTTTATTTAAATGTGCTTTGCTTTGGGGGGGGGCTAAAATTAAATGAATGTCCAAGGTGATTTAAGTGAATGATTCTCAGGTTTAATGTTAGTTGCGTATTTAAGCATTGGGATTTTAAGGGTGCACTGACTTCATCATGTCTAAAATTCAGTTAAAATAGATCCAGAGCAAAAGAAAAACAAAAAACATTTCTTTGAATTACACAGAGGTCTTCTGATTGAAGAAGTCCAGTCATGCTATTCAAAAGATGATTTTTTTTTTTCCTTTTTTGACGATCTGTTCACCTTTTTGTTTGCTTGAGAATATGAGCAAAAACAATTGGAGTAGTCATGCTCAAGGATTAATGGCCCTAGTGTGAGCTGCAGAGTTTGTCAGAATAATTTTCTTTTACTTTTTTGTTTGTTTGTTTTTTACCAAAAAAATTAAACTGCAGATAGAGACAAGACAGTCTGGCTGCAGACCTGCAGACCTGCACTGAGAGGACCCGCTGCACTGAGAGGACCCGACGTCACGTTACGCCGACATCACGTTACGTTTCCTGCACTGACAGGACCCTACGTTGCAGACCTCCGACGTCACGTTACGTTTTTTTTTCCAGATGCCCCAGTGTGTGGTTAACGCCCAAAGTGATCACCGTAAGCAGACTACTGAAGTATTACCATGGATGTATTATAAGAACTGGATAGCGTGGCTCCGCCTTCTACCATGTAACGGTTTTGAAGCCATAATATCCCCCGTCAGGGCGCCGCCATTGTGCAACCAGTAGAGAATTTGGGCCATAATCCGGACGCAGCTGTCGTAAACGGTCGCAACACAACTCAGCATACGGCGTACACAATCATTGTGAAGCTGCCGTAAACCGCAGTTATTTTTAAAGTCTAATAACTAATAAAAAAGAAACTTTTCAGAAAAAAGAGGACTTGGAAAACACGCAGCCCAATAATACTTTCATATCACCACAGCATACGGATGGGAGAAATATTTCTACGAAGTGTATTAATTTTTTGAAGTTTCACTTCGGCCCGTCCAGATGAATGGGGGAGACGGAGATTTGACCTATACTGCAGCCAGTCACCAGGGGGAGCAGTTTTCGTGGAGGCTTCAATTTGAGCCCAGTGTCATGGCGTCCATGTTTTTTACAGTCTATGGTCTATGGTCTACTCAGTGCAGGTCTGCAACGTAGGGTCCTGTCAGTGCAGGAAACGTAACATGACGTCGGCGTAACGTGACGTCGGGTCCTCTCATTGCAGGTCTGCAACGTAGGGTCCTGTCAGTGCAGGTCTGCAGCCAGACCCCTCTCGATAGAGAAGGCTCTGGAAAGGTATCTTTTAATAGGGCTGCTAGATTATAATTAAAACTGTATTAAACAGATGTTTAGGGTGGTAGTGATGAACTCATGCAGCCAAACTATACCAGCTAACTCTAAAACATTCACCAAACATGATGAAAACACATGGACAAAAGCACAAAGTGGTATTTGACACAACAATTGTGCAACCTGGATTATCTCGTTTTTAAAATGTTATGGTAATAAACTTGATTAACTGACTAACTAACACCAATGACCAGTTTTGCGGGTAACTTGTGACACATATTTGATGATTTTACTTTTGAGTCAATAGTAAAGTAAGGATTGCAATAAAAAAAACAGTTACATTAGTGTTACAAATCAAAGTAATGTTGGTTTACAGAGAAAATCTGTCCTTTGTTGATTGTAATGATTATGTGCAGCCAATAAATATTAGCACAAGATAGTGGATGAGAGGGGAGTGAGCTGTTCTACCACCAACTATAAACATGATCTTAATTTTCAGCTTATGTGTGTGAAAGATGCAACATTGCTTGGTATTATTAAAGAAGTAAAACAATAAACAGCTAAATAATGTTCCAAACTTTATTGGAGGAGTATATTATGTGGTTTTATGTTTTTTTTTTTTTTTTTTTGTAACAAACAAACATTTAAAGAAAGTTGTCATGAGCCCCTGATAGAAACCAATGCTGCATAGGGGGTCCTCAGCATTGCAGATTTTGAATCCCTGTTCTTACGGGCAAAGATGTTGAAAGTCTGGGGCTAAGAGGCACAACAGAAAAAGTTGCATAGAGTTGAAGATACTAAGAGGGAATACATTATAGCGTACATGCAAGAGGAGAACCAGATGACAAGAAATGTTTTAGGCCAACTCTTGGGCTCAGGAGGTCTCATCCAAGAGTAGTAAATAAGAGGTGATCATCCCTGTTTTACCATATAAGGCACTGACCTTAGGTGGCTCCACTCGCTCCACTGTGAGTTACAGAGTGGATCCTTAGATCGGACACAGACAACCTTTATCCTGTTCTTCAGTTTAAGCTGACATGGCCCTGTGGAATAAACTGTCGAGATCTGGAAATATGAAAATAAAAAGGACATCACAGATGTTTTCAAAACTCCCCTTTTCTGATTTTACGTGTGCACATGTGTATGATGTTTGTGGGATTTTCTGTCCGTGGATTACCTTTTCAGAGTCAGTGCAAGGGTCCAAGCAGGTCTTACATTTCCTCTTTAACTGTGCAACCTGAAAGGTGAGGGGGAAGTAAGAGAAGGGACTGCTCCAGGAGGTTGGGTAACTCCATTCTATCACGGTAGCATTCACTCTGTTGAGCAGCACCTTTTCAGGTTTCACTATATCAACAGAGAATATTTAGTCAGGTATGAACAGAGAGCATTTCAGGTGTAGGAGCGCAAGACTCCCCTGAAAAACATTGTTTCTAATATCTCATGAACAATACATGGCAAAACGAAAACAAGAGTTAAGAAATCACATTTGGAACAATTCAAGTTTCTCCATAAACATTCATAAAGATTTGCCATTTCATTGATAATCTTTTCCTGCTTTCTTGATAAATATAAGTGTCTTTTTCTTTCATCATTTCTTTAAAATAGAAAAAATCCTTCAAAACTTAAAAACTGGCCTATTATTATGTCCAAGCTTATTTTTAAAGTGCATTTTATTTGGTCAGAGACAAAGCAAATATTGCTGCGTCCCATGAGCATTGCTTCTTTTTATATCACTGTCTCAACCATGTGAGGACATTGTTGTCATTCATGCTTTTGGCAAATAAACTGATTTACAATATTTCAGTCTTTAAGTCAGCAGGAACATCAGTTTAAGTTACTTAATTAATGAGACTACAAATGCTTTCTTTTCCTGAAAAAAACTCCTGGGACTTCACCAACTTTAATGCAAGCTTTCAATATCACACTGATGTTTACATGGCCTACACTCTCAGTGCTAGCATCTATTTGCAAATTGCCCAATGTGGCCACAGATCATCATCAGTACTACTTCATGAAAATCCAGACTTTCAACAGTCTCATAGTCGCATTTCTTTTTTGTTGCCGGCTACCTCCAATGATGTTTATTTAAGTCAATCTTACAGAATCTTTTTTATTATATTTTTACAAATACACTTTGTCATGCATGAGAAGTAGTTTTACAAAAACAATAACAGCCAATTATGGCCTTATAATACAAAACCTTGAATGTTATCAGGACAGGTTTTATTATGTTTTTTAATGTATTTTCATTTTTGATAATTGACCCAGGGACACAATTTGACAATCACTGATCTAGACTGCAATGTTGTTTCCCACTGTCATGAGGAGAAGATAACTGAGATTTAACATTGCTGTGCCTTTTTGTGTTCGCTTGTCACATGGTCTCTACAGGCAGTGCTACTTGTAATATAGTACAGTATAAATATTACATTTTTGAGCAATGAGTAATGAAGGAATTACAACCTTTCAAACAGCGATAATGGCTCTACTGCCAGTCAAAGTAATGATTGTTACTTCATTACTGGGGCCATGAGTTTAAAATTCAACCTAGCTTGAAGGGTGGGAGGAAAAGAGGAAATTGTACGTACACAAATATAGTTTCACCTTGATTCTGAGTTTGTTTACAAGAAAAATCATAAACATGTTTTCCATTATGACTTTGTTGACAGTCTGCGGTGAATCAGTATTTGAGAAGTGAAAGCAACGACTTAATTAGTCATTGAGCTGCTTGCCTGTTTGTTATCAAAATTACTTTCAAACTGTTGTTGCGTTTATGAAGCTCTACATGGTCCGGTACCAGAAAACCTCCCAGAGATGGTTTTAGACCCTCAGGACCTCTGATTTTTATCTTTTATCTGTTCCACAGAGCAGAATCAGAATCTGTGGTGATGCCACTTTTAGCTGTTAAGCTCCAAAACAGAAAACTAATGTTTCCAAAAGGGTCTGAGATAAGCTTAAAAAAATGCTACAACCTTCAACCAAAACCTAATTTATTCAGTCTGGCTTTTATGTTGGACATTATCATGACAATGAGTTATAACTATCAGTTTAACCTTATTTTACGGCTTGATCTACGTGTGAATGTTATTTGATATTTAAATAAAATAATTTTTATTGTTATAATTTTCCCCTCTCTCTGTCTTCCTAAATTTGCTTTTAAAACATTATATTTATTTTCAACATTTTATCAATTATTATAATAGTGTTTTTCTTTATTCTTGCCTTTTCTCTTTCAACTGTCTTTTATATTATCATTCATCATGATTTTATTTTATTCCTTCTTTTACCTTAGCTATGTTTTGAGTCTCCAAATTCTTCTAGTCATCTAACCTATCAGCATTTTCACTATTACAGGGGGAAACTACTTAGTAAATGGACCTCTGCTGAGTGTTCACTGGCTAAGTTGTTGTAAAAAACAAGGTGATTACTTTTAAATATTCTGTCTCTTTTCTGCCTCCCTGTAAAGCACATTGAACTGTGATTGAATTTTTATTAAATGTGCTGTATAAACTCAGTTTGTTTAAATGAGTAACTTATTATACTAAGTAATAAATATTTGGGTTATTTTTTTATGAGCATGAGAACTAGGTTATTTGTTATTATTTTGAGTAACTAGTTTATGGATTTACTATAAATGTATTACCACACAAAGATATTACTAATATCTCAAAAGGTAGATTACATTTTAAATTATCTGTTTATTCTGAATGAGATTTACGTTTTTATTTTTCAACTAATATTTAGATTTGGGCAATTTTTTTTTTCCAAACATTAACAGTGCTCAAGATTTAATATATTTGAATTTTGATAATGCACGAGATGATGATGTAAAAATCAGTTTGTAATTGTGTTCAGGAACTTGTCAGGCAAAAAATCTTTTTCACTTCCTTCAGGTTGATTAAGTAACCAAAAAAAGAGTTTTCTCACCAATCTCGGACAGGAAAAAATGTTTGGAGTAGTTCTCCACCAGGAAGTACTTGGTCCTCACAAAGACAGAGATGTGGATCTGCTGTCTCTCCTCAGCGTAGGGGCAGTGCTGCTCCTCGATACAAGTGGTGCTGTTTCCATGGCTGTCCACTGAACACCTGAACTTACTCTGATGTGAGGAGCAGCTCCACTGCTGACCGCTGTCGTCCACAGAGCACTGGGTGCTATTGTCATTGGAACTGCAGAAAAGTAGGGCACACAGAACTAGAAGTTTCATCTTCAGGTTTTATCAACAAGGGTAGTAGATATAAAATTAAAGAAGTATAAGATTTAGTTTAGAGTTTGTTTCAGCGGTGGCCTGGTCAGTTGGTGTGTATGGTACAGCTAAAGTATATCAAATTTATAAATGATATGAATTGATTGAAATAATATTAAAAATGGGTCCGCAGAATTATTTATCAAACTGGGAAAGTTGAGAGGTGAAACAAAAGCTTTCCTGGCATCATAAATGCTTCAGAAAAATGGTGTTTATTCAAAAGAAAGTTATGTGAGGTAAAAGAAGAGAAAACACCTGTACCCTCTGAGGCCCAAGAAAAAATCCTATTCCTAAACATAAAGGATGGTCAACGTCAGTCGGTCTGTGTTAAAGATGAAAATTAATATAATGAGCACAAACATGAAGGTTTCCCTTTCTCAACATTGTTCACAACAGCATCAAGCAGAGAAGGATTCTTACTCAGTTTTGACGTGAAATGAGCACCTGGTGTTAATTTCAAGTTAAACGCAGTATTATGTGTCTGATTTGGATTTCTGTTATTGTGTTGGGGTAGTGGGCCACTACTTCAGAAGAATGATGGAGAAAATATTAATTTAGATTTGGCTGTGCTCTTTCCACATAAATCAGATGTAATGACATTAACTTGATTTGTAAATGACAAAAGAACATTTTTACTTTGATCTGAAGTTATTTGGGGCCCACTGTGTAGTCTCAGCTCTCTGACATAATTCTTGAGCAGCGTGCTTTCGTTGGCAAACTTACAGAAACATGTCGGCAGTTTGTTACACTTACCGTTGAACTCTGAGGAAAGCTACACTGCCAACTCGATGGCTGTCCCACGTCCAGGAGCAGCGAAACTCTCCGTTGAAATTTTTAGCAGAGCACTTCAAATATTCTTTCAGGGATAAAAAGCAAAAACAGACACAAAAACTTTACGTTAGCACTTGAAACACCTCAGCATTTTCCCACTTCTACCAGCCAAATGCCAATGCAGTATTTTTCATGACAGTACCATGGCCATTTTTAACGAGAATCTTCCTCTTTGCACTTTTATCCTCCTGGATCAGGACCTCTGTGTGATTGAGCAGTGATCCATCACTGCTGTGGCAGCTGTAGTTGGCTCCACCTGTACTTTCCTGCAGCCACACCTGATAGGTGTTGCCTCTCTGTGTTTCCACCTCTCCGTTCTTCTTCCAAATTATATCCAAACTCCTGTTGTCTCTACTCTTCAGCTCCTCTGGCTGCAGGCAGCTCAGAGGCAGCCAGCCTTTAGAGCCGTCCACTTCCACAACCAGAACTAACAGAGGACACAAAAGACTAAGGGTTAGAGAAAGGGGTCTCCAACTTATAGAGAGTGAAATACAGTGATTTATGGTTCACCTCTTTAAACAGATAAAACTTACTGTGTGGCTGTAGGGTCCGTTGGACTCGGAGGGCTTGGCAGCTGATTTGTAAGAATGCACAGGCGATGCTGAAACTGAATAAATTCATCTTGATGATGGAGAAAAATCATAAAGAAAAAAATTAAGTTATATAGGAGGTATGAAAATATAGAAGAGTGCACTAGAAAGATTATGGGAGATGTCAGCATATAAGTTTCTGTGCATGTCTAAAGGCACCACATCTTGAGTTATTTACAAATAAAGCAAGAATGAGCAATTTTACTTACCAAGTGAGCCACAACAGAGAGGGACATTGTTTTGTCAGAGTGAATGCTATTACATCAACATTTACACATATTTAAACTAAACTTCAATGAGCAGTACTTTATCTAATGAGTTAAGTTCAAACAAGTATCAGCTGTATGTTAAATGTACAAAAAATATCCTTAATATACTTTTGGTGGAGACTTTAAATAAGTCTTTGGGCTTTTGCCTGTTCCTGCAATACATACAAGTTAAATAGTCTTAAATCATATTTGTGCAAAAATAATACAAAAAATATATATTAGGGCTGAACGATTTGAGAAAATAATCTAATTGCGATATTCTTCCCCAATATTGCAATTGCAATTTACTCTGTGATTGTTTTAATGTTCCTCATCTTACGTATTCTGAAACAAACATAAGCAGTAGATCGTTTTATAGCATAACCTATATGACATTAAAATCAATCTAAGGATAAAAGATTGGAGAAAAAGTGGAGAAGTGAAGAACAGAAGCAAAATAGGTATGAAATTGTAAAAACTGTGTAAAAAAAATGGTACGAAAGCGGAAAAAAAGTTAATAGATGCAAAATATGTATGAAATTTAAAAAAAAGGCAAAAAAGTTCAAAAGTGGCTAAGGAAAATTGATTATAGCAGCAAAATTGGGATTAAATTTAAAAAACCATGTAAAAATTCCAAACATGGTCTGACAGTGGCCACAAAAAAATGATGAATGGGAGCAAGATAGGCATAAAGTTGTAAAAACTGGGTTAAAAAAGGTTAAAATAGGCATGAAATTGCAAGAAACTACATCACAATGTCAAAATGTTCAACACATTTTGGGTTAAAAATATTGCACTGTCTGCGATTTGAAAATTGCAACAAGCCATATTGCGATTTAATCTAATTTGCAATTAATTGTGCAGCCCTAATACATATATGTACATATATATATATGTGTATATTATATTATATATGTATGTATATATATATATATATATATATATGTATATATATGTATATATATATATATATATATATATTTTTATATATATATATATATATATATATATATATATGTATATATATGTATGTATATATATATATATATATATATATATATATATATATATATATATATATGCTTTTCCTGTTATAGTAAATTCCATCAGTATTCTTATACTTTGACAAATGCATAAGATAGTTTAACTGAAACATTTAGAGATTACAACTATTTTCTTGAGAATATTGCTATTTTAGCAACAATGTCATCACAGATCTAGGCAGGTTTTCTTCTTAGAACAAACATTTTTAAAATATTACAAACCTAATAGGCACAATCAGGTTAGCAGGAGGGCTGCACCAGTTGCCTATCCCTGATATAATGCTATAAAACTGGTGGCAATGTTGGGCATAAGATTCCTTTCACTCGATTTCAGAATACAAAACATAAACATCTTTTTAGTATGAGTGAGTCAAAGAAGAAAAAATAAGATAAAAGCAGGAAAAATCAAACAACAGCATCCAAAGATTGCCTTATGGTGATGATGTATACATTTACACAAGCTGAAGCAATGAATGACAATTAAATTCAGTGACAGCTACTCCAGCTGTTTATGAAGCAGCATGCTTTAAAAAACACATAACTCCACCAACATTTAACTTTTACAGTATCCATTAAATCTAAAAAAAAAAAAAAAAGCGGGGACAGTATTAATACAGCTGCTATTTTTTTTGTCTAAACCATAAGCTGATTTCAAACTCATTTTGTTTAAAAACATTTATAAAGTCAGAAAAACGCTCATCTTACCTTGGCTTCCGTTCCCTGAATGCGGCGGACTCTCCGGATGCTGGGCGGCTTTTATAAGCCTGACAGGCTGACATTTCCATTTCACTACGTAGCGGGGCACAGAAAGTCCACTGGAACTTCGCTTTTCAGGCAACATGATGGGAGGAAATCTCACATCTTCACCTTATGATAATATTTGACTTTGTCAGTCTTCATAGGCTACCTTTCACAGAAAATTTCCGAGGGATTTCTCAGTAGGTTAATGCTTCACTAGAACGTTCGTCCACACCCGTTTGTTTACATTCAGTTTAGCACGTTTCCTTTTTTCATTTTCACTTTGGTAGCACCTTTCACACGCTGGCACCTTCAGGCAGGTCAGCATATGTAAGAGTTGAAACCACAGTGTGTTGAATGCCAATTTCTCACGGTCCAAATGTCCACATTTGATTTTTCCCACACTGTGTACCAACAGCAGCAGAAACAGCTTGAGGAACATAAAAGCAGGCAGAACTCATTATCCCCCATTGTAGTCCATAACATTCAGTCTCGTGCACCCAAAACTTCCAGTGTCTTTTAACCCAATGTCAGTAAAACAACGACTGAACATTTAGAGAGACAAGACTTCCAAAAAAGAATGACACCACAGAAAGTAAATGTAGGCCTATATTTCAACGTAGTTTAAAGCATTTTTTTTTTTTTACCTCAACACATCCCATTCTGGAAAAGACTTGGCATTAGTGCACGTGCCACACACGTTTCCGCTCGAAATCCTTCAAAATAAAATAGTGTCTTATAAATAAACACAAACGAGCAATAAATAGGCGAGATAAGTAAGCCACAAGAAAAAAATAAAAACAAAAACAAGGCTGAATTAAACATTTTCTTAGAAAAATATCTTACCTGGAATCCATCTTTAACAGAAACTTGAAACAGTTGTGAAAAATCCATGATAAATATACAGCGTGTTAAATGTATTACTTTTCAGATCAGCTCTACCTGTCACTGGTCTTTTTACCTCCGCCAAGGAGGTTATGTCTGTGAACAAAATAACTCAACAAGTTATGGACTTATTTGGATGAAATTTTCAGGAAGTGTTCAGCATGGGAAAAGGAAGAATTGATTCAATTTTGGTGTTGATCCGGATCAGCGTCAGGCCGCCATGACGAAAAGTGTGATTTTTGTGAATAACTACTGAACTAAAATAGATATCATTATGAATCCAATTGCTAATGGTATGTTTTCATGGTCAAGGAATCTAAGTATTTACATGAAATAAAGGTAGGACCAATATTTTTGGTGAAAATCACAATATGGGTGAGGACCGTGGCGCTGGCGGAGGTCGGCGCTCTCCGAGTGCTTTTCTAGTTAGGCTCACAAGCCATTCAGACTCTTGGACAGAAAAATGCATTAAATAAAACAATATCCTCCAATAAGTATTCTGAAGAGCCTCTTTTCATATAAAGTATAAAGTCTTTTTGGTGTAAAGTAATACAGATGATGCTGCATACCACCTTTTTGTAATAAAGGTAAACAGTGTATATTTGGTAAGTGAAGAGTAAATTTACCTCCAGACACAGATGGCATTATGTTGCTGGTGTAGTCATGGGTCCTTAAAATCTGTCTAACTTCCCCCTCTTTCCAGCTCCCTTTTTGGTCATTGTATAGTTACAAATGCCCGATAACAAGCCTACAATGAACTAGATATATATATATATATATATATATATATATATATATATATATCTGACATATCAAATGTGTGTTAGACCAGTTATATATATATATCATAGCAAAGCCTTTCTAAATATATATATATATATATATATATATATATATATATATATATATATATATATATATATATATAATATGAACGTATTACTTTATATTGTATTAATCTATTAATTTACATTATTATGGGAACATATTCACAGTAGTTTTTATGTTCATATTGTGGTCTATTGTTATTCTTTATGAGTTTGAGTTTTACTATCAAGATGACCTCATAAAGATACTGCAATATCAATGCCATTTACAGTGTGTCATCATGAAAACAGGTTTATCCACCCACTGTAAACACTATCCTAAAATCATCAGTGAAAGAAAACCCCACAAAGTGAAACCACTCAGCAGGAGGTCAGGTAAAAGGAAAAACTACCAGGTCAGAGAGGAATGTCAGGTTTGGAAAGTCAACATTAATGTTGTTGACAAGATAGTAAACTGGAAAACTTCCTTAAATGGGCAATGTCTCAATGTTTCCTTTGTGGAAGCAACTTGCTCCAATTTATCAAAACAAACCGTAGCTTTAGTAGATTGTCTGTGGGTTAGTGATTTTATGACAAGGTAAGTTATGATGAGCAGTGATTTAACTGCTGAACAGAAATTATTCCTCAGCAAAGTAATATCATCACAAGAATGTTTGAACTTGAATTTGGCGAGGCTCGAGTTGATCAACACAACAAGAAGTGCTGGTCTGCAGGGGGCCAGCAGAGGGCTCTCAATCAGTAACACTCTCATACAAATGAATCCACTATATATGTATCAGAATATACTCAAATAAGTGCTCACAAATAAGGGTAACTGGTGGCTGCTTAATTGTTTATAACTGTATTTATGTGCACAATCCAAACATTTAAATATTCAAATATCACATCTTATACATTTTAAATCTGATTGTTTGATTTATAAGGTGCTCCATGGACTTCTCTCATCTCTCCCATGTCTAGCTGTTTTAAAATAAGGACTCACAGCGGTCTCATGGCCGGGGCCTCCTCGAGAAGGGACTGTGAGGTGTCATACAGAAAACAACCTTTGGACAAAACTCTCTGTAAAGGCCAGTAAGATCTGGAACAGTCTCCCACTCACCATAAGGAAGTGCCCCACATTACAAACTTTCAAAATGCATGTCAATCTGTGGAAGAAAGTACGCCAGCCCTACACTGTTTTACACATGTACTGTCTTGTGATGTTCTCTTACAGTGATCTAATGCCCTGGTATATGTCCTGCTTGTGTGTGTGTGTGCGTGTGTGTATGTGTGTGGTGTGTTTGGCATCATGATTTTGTGTTAGCTGTCTAAATTAGCATTGATGCTATAATCCAGCATGTTTACATCTATTGTTTACATTTATTGTTTTTCTGTTCATTAATGTGCGCTGTCCCTATAAAGTAAACAAATTAATAACATATGCATTATTAAATTCAAAATAAAGTTGATCACCATATTGGACTTGGGGGATTCCTCTAACAATGGACTTACTGGGCTGCTGGCTTGGTGGAGTGGTTAGCAACCAGGCATGTCCCGTATATATACGTCTGCTGGCCTGTAAAAAAATAATAATAAAAAAAAAATAAAATAAAAAACAATGGACAAACTACATGGATTACAAAGGTGTGATATTGACTTAAGGAGAGGAATGTCATTCTGGGTTATGTTTCTAACTATTTCTTCATCAAATTACTTTTATTTTTCTTCTTCATATAGCAGTCGAATAGAAAGAAAAAAGGAAGTGCACTTTGGGGATAGTCATTGGTGAGTAAGCTAAAAAAAATCTGTCACAAAGGTTTTAAATGAAAAAAGTCTCTTCAGATTTATTCCTTTTTCAAAAGAAACTATTTGGGGTGCTGGTTTGGTGGAGTGGTTAGCAACTAGGCACCCCATGTACTTGCTTCTGCCGGTCCAGGTTCGAAGCCCGCCTGTGACCAGTTTGCAGAGTGTCTTCCCCTACTCTCTCTCCCCCTTTCACAAGCCTATCCACTGTCTCTCTCCTATCAATAAAGACAAAACATGCCCAAAAAATACATTAAAAAAAATCAAAAGAAACTATTTTCATATTATACCATTACAATATACCTTTACACCTCCATTGGGGAGCCTTGTCATACTGGCTGTGGGAGAATATAACCTTGCAAAGCTGCATGATTTACCAGATTACAGATCTATCATCAGGCAGACCAGTCTTGCGAATTTTCAAGCTGGTCATGGTCAGAAAATGATCCGGCTTATCGGTGTTCTGTGTAGTTTAGCCAAGCAGAACAGAAAAAACAAATGCAAATGAGACAGACCAAACATTTGTTCAGTTACCCTATTTTTTTTGAAAGTTTACACCCCTCAAATCACTTCCTATGGGCTGTTCCTCAGACGGATATGAAATATAATCCATCGGGTATTGTCAGGCTACAGAGTCATGCATGCATATACAAGTTCATTTTCAAATTCTATAAATCAAGAAAGTCTAACACAGTATCACAAAACAAACTAGAAAGCACTTGGAGAGCGCCGACCTCCAGCGCCACAGTCCTCACCCATATTCTCATTTTGACTATAAATATTACTCCTACCTTTATTTCATCTAAATATTTAGATTCCTTGACCATGAAAACATACCACTAGCAACTGGATTCATAATGATATCTATTTTAGTTCAGTAGTTATTCACAGAAATCACATTTTTTGCCAATGGCGGCCAGACCCTGATCCCGATCAACACCAAAATCGAATCAGTTCTTCCTTTTCCCATGCCGAACATTTCCTGAAAATTTCATCCAAATAAGTCCATTACTTTTTGAGTTATTTTGTTCACGGACGGACAAACTCTCCTGAAAACATAACCTCCTTGGCGAAGGTAATGATTTTAGATGCTGAGATAAGTAAGTGTAAATCTTTAGAAAGAAATTTTCTCATAATCACTGCAACTGATGTAGGATGAAATAGCTGTATTGCCCACAATGTCAGTCTCAGACTACATGTGTTGACTCGTGTTGGCAGTGACACAATAATTTGTAAGCATGTTAAAGACTCGGGGCTTTCAGACTGTCAGTGAGCTTTCCACACACCAAGAATCTTCAAACCAAATGACTTGCATATTTTTATTACAAGCTGTATGTCTGTTGGTCATCCATTATCCATACCGCTTATCCCTTTTGTGGTTGTTGGAGGCTGAAGCCTGTCCCAGCTGACATAGGGTGAGAAGTGGGGTACACTCTGAACCGGTTGCCAGCTGTTCCCAGGGCCACAAAGAGAGACAACCATACATGCTCATACATAAAGCAAGGCAAGTTCATTTGTAGAGCACAATTCACACAAAGCAATTTAAAGTGCTTTACAGAACAAAAATAAAAACAATTATAAAATGAACTTTAAAAAGGGTGCAGATAAGATTCTTTTAGTCATAGGCACAGTTAAATAGAGCTGTTTTGAGCCTAGATTTGAACATTGTCAGAATAGAGGCCTGTCTCACATCTTCAGAGAGACTATTCCATATTTCAGCTGCATAAAACTGGAACCCAGATACGTAAGGGCAATTTGGAGTTACCACTCAGTCTGATGAGCTTGTTTATTAACTGTGCAAGGGAACCTTAGTGCCTGGAGAGAACCCATGCATGCTTGGGGTGAACTTGCAAACTCCACAGAGACGCCCTAACCAGCTCGGGCATCAAACTGACTGTTGCAGGGAGGAATGTGCACTACATGCCGTTCCACAGTGCTGTGCTGTAGAATATCCATCCAGTGAATGGGTGGATCCAAATAGTCCTTCCTAAGTCCTTTCCTATCCACTTTACCTTAACCCCGATTAAAACGTCACAGAGTCAAGGGAAAGAGGTAAAAAGACGAGAGGAAAGGAGAACTGCGGCCAAAGAGGAATTTGACTGCACTTTCATTTTGATGTCATATTTATGTGACGACGATTACTTTTGACATAGGTAAGCCACGACGAACTACAATGTTCCAAAAATGAACTACAAGAAGCCCATTTGTCCTGTGCCTTATCTCTCGGGGTCGTTTCGTGTCGTCACCAGTTAACATTAACAATCCATGATCAGGATTTACCTGTGATGGTGTTCTGTCTTTGGTCATGCAGTGTGTGTTTCCTGCTCACAGCTGTGCAGTTCGTGAGAGCATCTATAAATGTTGACATCTTTGGCAGACACTGACAATCTGAAGCCTGATAATACAGCAGACCGTCAGACGCACTATTCCCCGTTTCATTCACATATATCATCATGAACATTGTTTGATTGTTTGAATGTATTATTGTAAAAGTCCTCATTTGTCCTTCTTTTATTGGTTGTTTTAATAAATGTTATTAGGCCTCATCATTCTGTCCCTTCGCCATCGTAATTTTCTGTAAACCTTCGGCAGGAGCTGTATTTATACACATCACGTGCCGCAAGGCATTATGGGGCATTTTCTTCTCCTTTCCTTTTGAAAAGGATGGTCCAGTGTTTCCTAAGCTAAAGGAGATATAAAAGGAAGCAACGACCCTCCTTTCCTTAACTTTTGGAGAATTCGACCAGCACTTATCATGGCCGACGCTTAAATGCTTCTGGGTCATTTCATCAGTAAGGAAAGTTCCTTATCAAAAAAGGACTATTCGGATGCATCCAATGTCTCCGAAAAAGTAACCACAATGAAGTATCACTTCCTGTTCATGCTTTTCAAAGCAAAAGAGAAATTCCCCTAATTCAAAGAAAATGCTTTTATTTAGACATTTTCTGATATGAGTTACACAGTGAATGGTTTACTTGTAGAGAGGAATTTTTTTCATCAGTAGAGACAGGTGTAGTGATGTAAGCTGAGGTGACACATGACAGCAAACATGACTCCATGTTGCTTCCCCACATGTCAGACTTTTATTTTCTTTCAACAAAGCAGTCTGAAAACACCCCCATGATTCACTTTAGGATCCTAACCAACCATTAGAGAACCACTTTCCCATATAGTGTCAGGCAGTATCATAAACATAGAGTACCTGCTTGAAATCTCTGGTGTCAGTTTCATGACCTGTGCTGTTTGTTCACACCTCAAGCTGTCACCAGAGCATGAACTCATCAGGACTGCAGTTTCTCTTCCTCCTTTCGTTTGACATGTATGTATAGTAAAACATACTGTAAGGTCCTGTTACACTGATGATGAACTCAGTTGCTGATCTGCTCTAACATTGTTTTCCCCTCTCAGCTGGTGAAACTACAATATGAAAACATTCTGACATTTAAATCCTGTAAAGAAACGTATGGTGTTTGTTTTGTACAATGGCAGTTTTGTGACAGTGAGCCTATAGAGAAAGATCCATTACACATCATATTTGAATATTACGTGTGTCACTTGTCTTATTTTTGCCCTTAAGGCTGTAAAGTGCTATTCATGTGTGCAAATATTTATAGAAGAAATGTGATAGTTGTTTGACATTCACTTCAGACAAAACAAGTTTTTTCATATCAAATGTATTTAAACTTCAATTGGTAAAAACTCGCAGCCAACTGTAGTAGGTTAACCTGTTAAAAACATTAACTGATGAATCACATGACAATAACTCAGTGCATTTAGGCTTGCAGACATAGTCTACATCATCAGCTGATGTTCAAACAAAGCATCAAATCTGGAAACAAAGATGATTTAATTCACTCTGAATGTGGTATGGTTGTTTGTGCCAGATGGCCTGTTCTCAGTGTTTCAGAAACTGCTGTTCTGCTGGGAATTTCACGCGGTTATCCCTGGGGTTTACAGAGACTGATCTGGAAACAGAAACATCCATTGAGGGCCGACTCTTAGAGATAAAATGCTGTGTTGATGCCATGGTATAGAGGAGAATGGCCAAGATGGTTTGAGATGATGGTAAGGCCATGGCCCTTTTCACGGTGCACATGAGCCACAATGAAACGTATCCTTATCATTACATCTTGCGACATTCACATTCACTCCACAAGGATGTAATATTTGTGTCAATTTGTGGTGAAATATGGCTTTATGAGAAATGGACACACTAAAAATTTACTGACAGTATCAACTTGGATGAGACTTTTCTGACAACTGCATGGTGAATTATTAACATTAAATGCCATGAAGCAGCTATTAGGACTGGAAAACACAATTACTTGTAGTTACCACATCCGATCACAGTGGGCAAAATATTTAACATTGTATCATTTGATTCACAGATTTTTACTCCCAGACATTCCCTTTGCTCAGCCTGTCTTCTCAAATTGAGAACTGCAATGGAAGGGGCAGAATGTTTTTGGGTTGTCTATCACCTGTACAGGTCGAGAGTTGTGAGTGTCAAAGGTCTTTTGAGGATTTTCATCAAACTTCAAGCACATGTCCATGTAGATTCTACATTGAATTATTTGATTTTAGAAGCTTAAGTCATTGTGCCTCATGCTTATTACTTTCTTGTAAAAACAATGTCTTGAGAACACCGACAGATTCAATGGGATGTTGACCTGTTGTTGAACTTTGCACAGATGTCCACTCTTGTTCAAGGGTGATACATTTATATTTTGGAGACCAAAAGTCAAGGTAAACAAGTTCTGTAGATGCATTTAACTTATGAATACAATATCTCAACAAAATTCAGAAGAGCTTTTTTCTAACTTGGCACCAAGTCCAAGCACACCATAGAGGGAATTATGGAATTTCCAATGTAATAGAATAAAATTCAAGGTAAGAAATACCTACAACCCTAACCCTTTCAACACAGTCACTCATGGCTGTTCAAACATATTTTTCTCAGACTTTGAAACCATCTCAGCTCTTACTTAAGGATTGTCTGGTTAAGTTTCCTCAGTCATGGGTCAAAGATTAAGGTCATTTCGATCAAACTGTAATTTCACTGTATTTCTTGTGTAACTGCCAAACAGCAGCTTACCGTCCCTTTTAAAAACATCAACCCTATCATCAACCCTATGTCTTCTTCCTATTCACGTTTTGAACAGCACAAACAACAGGCATGAAAAACCCTGTAATTTTACATTTTAATTCATATTAAGAAGTAATCAACAGAGTATTTTTCATGTTTCATATAATCATTCCACTTTTCAACATACTGATTTTATAAGGGCTTCTTGGCATGACTGATAAAAATTGAGAAAACATCTAAATTGTAATATGCATGTCTGACCACTAGATGTCCTCACATATTTACATTAGCTGGTGTGGCAGACTAAAGAGCAGCTTCCACTGGAAAGTTCACCCAGTTAACTAAACGGTCCATAAATCCCTCAAATGTTGTTTCAAGGATACAGTCTGCACAATCCAAGCATTATCATTACATCGCACATGCTGCAACACATGTGTTCTTGGGCTCAGTGTAGATTCTGAAATAATTTACAATGTCTGCGGTTCCTACTAAAGTGTCAAAGCCCGATGTTCTGCAGCTGTTGAGTATTACACGGCTGGGCAGGAGAATCTGCGAGGGCCTGAGATCTACAGCTCTGACCTGGAATTTCTCCCAGATGCCCCCAAACTGTAACAGCTGGGCTACATATCAGCAATGATCTCATCTGTGTGAGGGACGGAAAGCAGAGTATAGAGACAGAAAATGGAGGAGACAGTGTGATTTAATGTCAGTGTGGTAGACGCAATACAAGAGGATGGAGAGAGAGAAAAAGGTCAAGTCATATAATGTGGTGGATTCTCTGTCTGATCCACGGCTTCCTCCGTTTTATTGAGCGAGCCCTTTGTGAGCAACAACAGATTTGTTTTTCAGCACAGACACGGACCTCTGTGGCATTTAATTTGTTTTGGCACAGGCTTCCTCTGAGCTTTGTTGGTGTATGTGCACATCAGTGTTTATGCTAATTCTTTTTGGAAACTCTGCAAAGACTTGTGGGAAGAAGCGAGTCTGGATTTGTAAACAGATGGACAGATACATGGACTTTTTCTCTGACAGGGTTTGTCACACAAAGTACTTCCTGCTCTTGGTGTTCTAGGGAATAAATCATTAATACAAAACCTGATTTAGTGTGTTCATAATATTAAAGTCAAAGTGTCAGGTAAAAAATGTGTGTGGTCTGACTTTCCTCTAAGGCCCAAAGATAATCACACTGAAACTCAAAGTGTCCTTACCTACTTTTTCAACAAAGAAATGCACTGAGGTGTCCTCAAATTTCTGGTTTTACTGCCCAATGCTGCTGATTATTTAAACAAAGAACATTAAACCAATGAATTTTCAACAACCCAACTTTTCCCTGCTTGAAAGAGACAAGTCCTGCTGTGTCCTGCATGTTAATGAGAGAGGATCAGAAACTAACCCCTAAAAACAAATCTAAAACTATTGTAATACTGAATAACATTGACACTAACTAATCAAGTTGATTTAAGAAGTAGGACTTTCTATTATGATAGGCAACCAGAGCAATTATGTTGGAATGATCCGGATGATCTTTCTAATTGTGTCGTTCCAACTTGTAATCACTACTCTTTGGATCGCACTTCGTCTCTGAATACTTACTTTTGAATGTGTTAACTTTACTTTTGCTCTACATCCAACATAAAGGCCCTTAAGCTTTAACTTTGCTGCATGGTCTAATTATTAGGCTAACAGAACCACATGACGACCTATAGTGAGGAAATAATGTCACAAAATGTGCTGTACTTTTGCTAAATGTATGCATTTCATTAAACAACTTGATTGAAATTTAAGTCCTTTTTCTGTTTTGTTTTTTCACGTTAAAATACAAAATTCAACTTTTTAAAAGTAACTACTCCATATCGAGTATATTAAAAAACCCACTTTCTTCTTACTTTTTTTTTCAAGACATCATACTTACTATTGATCAACCTTGTCCGAAGGCTCCTCTGAAATCACATGAATCAACCTGGAGAGCACCAGGACCACAGCAACCGCCCAATGCAGCCAACTCAGGACACTTTCACATTAGGCCCACTTGCTTCAAAACGTGCTGCGGTGCTGTTCGCCCCCCTCCCCCTTCCCACTGGCCTGCATTCACACTTGCAACATCCAACCATGCCCGGGCCCACTTGTGTATTTACTCAGTTTGACACAGCAGGGGGCGATATGCACGTAACTGGTTACCAAACCTGCTACGGAGGAGAACAAAGAAGAAGCTACCATGGTAACCATTTCCTACAGCAAACAACCAATGTTTATGTTTAACTCTTTTCTACATTTTCCTTCAAATGTGTTATTTTATTGTGTTTAAGACGGCATCAGCGACCTTCTGGACCCTCGTAAATCATCGTAATCCTCAACCAGAATAAACAAATCGACAAATCCAGTAAGCAAAAGATTCAACTGCGGGATTAACAGGAAGTAAATAATTTACCCATAATTCAGTGCTTCCAATACCCACAATGCATCAAAAGTAGATCGGTTCAGACCACTTTTTTTCTTAACAGTGTAACTGCACCAAATGGGGATGGAGCGGATTGAGACCATCCTTTTCTGGAGGTCTCGGACCGGCTGATTTGGTGTGCACCAAAATGCGGTGGTGGTTGCATTCACATTGATACTAACGTACCAAATCCTGGGCCAAAACTTCTTAGGTGCACACTAAATGTGGTTGGTGTGAAAATAGCCCCAGACCACTCAAACTGGACCAAATCATGTTATTAACTAAAAAAGGAAATGTGTAGGAGACACTTGGAGGAAGCTACTCAAAGGCAATGCTAAAATGTTATCCAGCCCTAAACAGAAAATACCAAGTGGCACATGACCCGAGCTCTGTGACAGATCCTTTACTGAGAAAAGTCCTGATGAGGTATAAACTCAGTGTCAACTTAGCCATAGAGATGGGTCATCTTTAAAAGAGCTGGTTCCCAGAGGCAGACAGACCCTGCACACACTGTTACACCCAACAGGTGGAGACATCCTGTCACCCTGACCTTAATGTCAGGCTATTCAAGAGAAGTACAATCCCCACATGATAAACTTACACCCAGGATTTGAATATATGCGATACTCCGAAAACAACATATTCACTGACAGAAAGACAAAACAGTGAGATTACTGTGTCCAGGTATACCAAAGTTTGTGAGGATCTGAGGACAACCAATGGAACCTGATCACAAACAACCACAGCACACATTTCTTTACATTTATATACTACAAATTACTCTGATTTGGGCAGCACGGTGGTGCAGCTGGTAGAGCGCGTGCCTCACAGCAAGAAGGTTCCCGGTTCGATTCCGGGTTCGGGAGGGCCGTTCTGTGTGAAGTTTGCATGTTCTTCCCGTGCATGCGTGGGTTCTCTCCGGGTACTCCAGCTTCCTCCCACAGACAAAAAACATGCTCATTAGGTTAATTGGTAACTCTAAATTGTCCTTAGATATGAGTGTGAGCGTGAATGGTTGTCTGTCTCTATATGTGGCCCTGCGATCGACTGGCGACCGATTCAGGGTGTACCCCGCCTCTCGCCCGATGATAGCTGGGATAGCCCCCCGCAACCCCGAAGGGGATGGCCAGGTATAGAAAATGAATGAAATTACTCTGATTTTTCCATATGTATTTATATTATAGAAGCATTTTAGTAATTTTAATTAGCTGCTTTCCTTTTATTTTAAACATCTCTTTATTTTCTATGTTGAATTATAATTTTTTATGCAACTCTTTGGCAATAATGCCCCATAATCATGCCAATAAAGCTCTTTTACTCATGAACTTGACTGTGCTTTCACTTCGGCACAATATTCTTGAACCCTCTTTACCCTGTAATAGGAATTTCCTCTTTGCTCTTTATAGCTGAACTGCTTGTTGACCTGGAAGGACTTTATACTTCAAAGATTTTTCTGTGGTGGGAAGTGTATAGGATTCCAGATTTTTTACCCCATTGCAAAGGCAAGATGAAGCAATGGAGTGAAGAGTTGTTTAAAGTTTCCCAGGTTACCAAGACTCAGTCTAACCATAAAGATGTGCATGACTGAACAGCAAGTCTGCTGTACTCAAGAGGCCTTTATGCTTCACAACCACTCCCATTAAATATACTTATAGAATATGTTTCTGTAGGCAAAGAAATGACCCAGATTGAACTAATGTAAATAATGACGATCATCAGTTACTCATTCACCTGCTGACGAGTTTGCCATGGGTGATCTATAAAGCATGCAGGATGTATAGTTGTGAAATAGGACTCTGGATTAGTGGATTGCCAGGAGTTTTGCAAACATAATTTCTTTTTCTGTTTGACCTCTTGGTTGTACTAAGGGTAAAGTTTGGACTTGCCACAGTAGATTCTTTACTTTGAATAAAATAGAACCCCAAGTCTCAGGATAACTCTGTGGAGTCTTTGTTGATGCAAAATTATTTGCAAATGCAAACACCGATCCAGTGATCATTACCTGCAAACGCAAAATGCCTTACATTTTTGTCACCCAACAATCTGAAAATGTGTACATAATTAGAAATAAATGCCGACAAGTCTTTTCTTTCTTGTAGCTGCTAAATACACACATCAAGTACAGCGGAGGGGCTCCTCTTAATAGGCTGTCTGTTTACGCTCTGCTCCTGCAGCGGCTCCACTGTGAAAGATTCACAAATGTGTAACACAATCCACAAACATCTGTGGTGAAGGTTTTATTGCTCTGAGCTTGAGCTCTTGGGCTTTCCTTGGCTTACTTGTATGTATCAACCCTCAGTAACAATGGCTTTGTATGGTCCATTTAGTAAGTGTTTATATATTCTAGTCAGATACCGTTTGACTTTTTAAGCCTTGTTCATGTGGTGGATAGTGGGTAGTTTTGAAAAAGGTTTTATTCTGTGCAGTGCTACAGGATTTTAGGTAACAAAGTCAAACATTTTGGAATTCCCTGCAATGATAAAGATTTAACTCTGTTTTCAGTGCTCATGTTTAGAAACTTCCAGCACTCCAGTTCTCCATGGAGCATTGTTTCATGCAGACATTCTTTTCAACAACATCAATAAACAAATCACTTAAATAATGGCTTATTTGAACATGGGGAGGCATGAGTTTTCATTTTAGCTTCTGTCACATGGCAATTGACAGACTGCAGCACTTTTAGCTTTCAGCTCCACTACTTTACAGTATTGTTAGTACACCAGACACCCCTTTGTTGGGGAGCCAAAATGTGGAACAGCAGGGGTTGGTTATTTGGATATCCTGAATCTAGATCAACTCATCACTTGTAACCAGTCATTCTACCTATTTAAAAGGTGAAAAGTAGTCACCGTGCTGTTTGGTATCATGGTGTATACCACACCGAACATGGACCAGAAGAAGCTAAGGAGAAAGTTGTCTCAAACTATTAGAATTAAAAATATAGCCGCAAGCGGCAATTGGCGAGTTCAAACCTCTTCAGGCTCTTTCCAACCACCCAAAATCTCAAACTCGCTTACTCGCACTGGCACAGGCTTTTTCCTCTCCAGCTCAGTGCAACCACAGCCTCTCTCTAGGACATTCAAGCTCCTCACTGTTGAAGAATAGCCTGTAAATTTTGCAGATTTCGCTCAAAGCTACAGCGCCCTCATCAGGCCCGATTCGTGTCAGATTTTTTTTTGCCACATTTCAGTGACATTTATAGTTGACCTGCCAAGTTTGAGTCTCCAGGTCATTCCTGTTCTCCAAAAATGACAAAAAAAAGCAATATTTATCAAGCTCCGCCCACTGCTAGGATGTTTTGGTTCACTGTGGCTACGTTTTTTGACCAATCTTCCTCATTTATAATAGAAATGACTGTCTCAATCCCCTGATGACATATTGTGAAATTTGTGTTGATAGCATTAATATTTCTAACTTTCTATTCATTTTACTGTTTTTAACATTATGCAAATTAGGCCAAAATCGATAATACCAGCAGTGGTGGTGCAAGAGGCTTTTTTGTAGAGGACTATCAGGGGAAGATGTGTGTTTTGAGTTTCAACTCAACAGGACTGACAGTATGGAATTGAGAGCCTTTCTAGTTTGGCACTGTATGTGTCGCTGAGAAGCTAACAAGCAAATTTGGTGATGATTGGGCAAAGAGTGTTGGAGTTATCACCAGTTATGTCTAAGCCCCGCCCACCACTTTAGATGTTTTTGTGGCTAGCGGCCATGTTTTTTCACCAATCTGGCTCATTTATAATAGAAACTTGCCTTTTTGTCCCTTGAGGCCATATACCAGATTTGGTGTTGACTGAGTCTATCTTTCTCAACTTCTATTCATTTAAGTGTTTTTCAAATTATGCAAATTAGCAAAAAATCTAATTAGGCGGACTTTAGGGGTCCTTGAGGCTTTTTTGTAGAGCAGATTGAGCTGGACTTAGGCCTTGATTTTCAAGTCAATGGGACTTACGGCGTGAGGGGCGTGGCCTTTCCAAAAATCCAACTTTGGGCCTTAATTACAGGGCCACCTTGTGGCTGACTTGGCTCAAGATTTCAGCAAACCTGGTGCACATCATTTCCAATGCCTTGGCCAAGTTTCAGCTTTCTGGCTCATTCCAGCTCACGGGAATTTTGGCCTAAGTGGCAGAAGAAAAATAACTACAGAATTTGCATTTCCTTGCAGCAAATGCGTTGAAATGCTGAGTCTGAATGCTGGAACTGTGAAATGAAATTTCTAAAGCCAGTGCAAATAAAGCTGAAAATGTGACATAAGCAGTTGGAAACAGTAAAACAAAGCTTACAACTGGCTATGCTAAATAAAAATGTTAAAAGTTGTGATAGTCAGCTAAAAACTGAATTAAGGTGAAACAAAATTGCATAAAGCCGCTGATATGTTTGCCCACCCTGAAGGAGTTATAATTGTTAAAAGAGGTAACTGGATGAGAACTAAAATGACAAAGACTTTAATCAGTAGCAGACATTTTAAATATGTTCTGAAATAAGCATCCTAAAGAAAGAAATACATAATGGATACATTTCTGTTCATGTACATATGTGTGCATATGTGTGAATAAATTATTATGGTCATTAGTCTATATATGCATTTGTGCATGCATGTTTGTATGATGGATCTATGCATATATCAGAGTATGTGCATATGTAAATGAAAAGGTATCTTTCATTATGGTTATATTTCTGTTTATGTGATTATGTCTGAATAAAATGATGCATATGTATGGATGTATGCATCTGTAAAATGACTGAGAGTGACATTAATGTGTTAAAGCAAAAATGCAGTATGTAGGTGAAACTATGCCAAATGTTTAGAGCTCAGAAGTTAAAGCTGTTTTAGCAGGACTGTATAAACCTCCCATTTATGTCCATGTAAAACATCAGCAGAAGAGTTAAAAATATTCAAAAATAAGCATTATAAAGAAAGACAGTGAGAATTCATAAATTTCTGTGGACATATGTTTGCATATGTGTGGATAAATAATTATGTTCATTATTCTATATCTGCATTTGTGCATGTATGTTTGTGTGATATCATTTATTTATGTATTTATCAAAGTATGTGCATAAATGAAAAGGTAGATTTCATTATGAGTATATTTCTGTTGGTGTGTGTATGTCTGTATAAAATGATGCATATATACGTATGTATGTATTATGAATCTGTAAAATGAGTGAGAGATAAATGCATTTGTTAAAGCAAGAATGGAGTCTGTAGGCGTAAGTATACCAAATCTGTAAAGCTTGAAAGATGTAGCAGGTTCATCAGAACTGCATAAATGTCCAATTCATTTCAATGTGAAAAAAATCAGTCAA
Organism: Scarus forsteni; assembly: GCA_036419115.1. Taxonomy (NCBI): domain Eukaryota; kingdom Metazoa; phylum Chordata; class Actinopteri; order Labriformes; family Labridae; genus Scarus; species Scarus forsteni. The sequence goes on from JAZDUH010000011.1 coordinate 2,383,711, forward strand.
AGTATTTTTGTCTTTTAAAACTATCACAGTTAAGAATTTGAGAAAAAACAAAAGACTTCTGTTCAACATTCTGATTTGCGCATTTTTTTTTCTCTGAACATTACGTGCAAGAGTCTGTGCATTGTGTTTTATTTTGAAACTTCCGGTCACTCCACATGGTGACTTCCTGTCTGGTACTTTCTGAACGACAGTGAATTTACGATGTTTGGAAGCGGCCACGCTGTAAACAGACCTTTACGCGCATGTAGTGGGCACGGAGCAGTTAACATTTCCGCGTTGAGTGTCACCAAAACCTCCGTTGAATGTCTCGGTTTCACGGAAGCTTTGTACTGCAGCAGCGGGTCTAATCCTCAGTGCTGAGCCGAAGCCACTAACGTTAAGCTAAGCTAAGCTCCACCTTTCACAGCCAATGTATGCAGGAGCTGAGGGAAAAGAGCTGGGTACTTCTGGGTAAACGAACGCTCGCTGTGCCAAAACCGTGGTGGATATCAGAAAAGAGATTCGACTGTGAGCATCCCAAGACCATGCTGAAGCTATGGATGTAATTTTTATGTCCATAGAGTAAAAAATGTTGACATAGTGGCGAGTTAAAAACGGGCTTCAAAGTTGAGCGCCCAGCTGTCCCGAGGTAAAGAATTGCATTAGTCCAAACGGAGGATTTTGAGGCATACCGCAAAAGCTGAAGCTCACTGAGACAAAACGATGTCAGATTAAACTTTGAAGCGGATTTCACCTGTAAGACGAGAAGGGTAGCGACGTTTTGATATAGAAATTATGTTTGTGGAGGACGTTTTGACGAAGTTATAACAGGATAATTCTACTAAGTCCGCGAGAATTCTTGTGTGTCTGTCCGCTCTGAGATCACAATCGCTCTAAGGCCATTGATTTCCTCAAAACTTGGTGTTGCTTAAAAATTCATATTTAAAAAACTGTAGAGGCCAGCAAAAAGCTGAAGATATGTAAAAATAGTTGAGAAGTCAGTGCAGCTTTTAAAGCACAAATGAAGTCTGTAGGTGGAAGCATGCCCAATCTGTGGAGCTTCAAAGTTGCTGAAGTTTTCAGCAGAGCTGCGGAAATGTCCCATTGATTTCAATGTAAAAATACATGCAGAAATTATTTTTTACTGTAAAAAGTATAGCTGTTCAAGCTGTGAAAAATACAAGCGCACTTCTCCTGAACATGCTGCATATGTCATTTTTTTCTGTGAAAATCTGTGCAAATTTGAAGCCTGTGAAAGGTGGCAAACCTGAGGAATAATAATAAGAAAATGCTGACTCAGCATTTCAACATAATAATAATAATAAACCGGCACAAAAACAATAGGGCTCCACCCCTTTGGGGTTTGAACCCGAACAAGACCAAGACCTTCAAAATGTGGTCTCGAGACCAGTCTCAAGACCAAGACCAGTCTTGAGTTACACAATACTAGATTTTAATTCAGATTTAAAATCAGAATAAACCAGCCACTTACTTTGAAATTAAGTTTAATTTTCACTCCAAATTAGGTGTTTACATGGTTGTTTTTCATCTATTTAAAGAGGATTTAAGTTTTATTTCGAATTAAAGGGGAATTAAAGTTCTCATGTAAATGTGATAAATCAAAGGCACACAGCAGGGAGGGCAGGAAAACGCCACAAGGAACAAAGGCATTTCAAAATAAAACAGGAAACGTGAGAGACATGGGTAAGAAGAGATCTAAACAGGAAAAAAATACAAAATTGAACAAAAACAAGCAAAGTCATATCACTATCCACTTGTTCCCATCGGGCCCCCAAAAAAACACCCGACCAGCAGATACAGGGTTTGCTCATGGAAGGGATTATGGAGGGAAACATCATATTACTGCAAAGGCTGTGGTGTCCCGTTACATTTTGTTCCATTCAAAGGTACAATCATTAAATCAGTCGTTCATAATCAAAAATATATTTTGCCAGAGACTTGGCTGCCTGCACTACCAACCCAAAATTTGGACACACCTTCGCACTGCACTGAATGTGAAGGTGTGTGTCGATCTTATTTTGAAAACCGCACTTCCTGTTTCATTATTGTTGCTGCTGCCTTTTCTCATCTGTCTCCTTGTCGCTTTTGGTCCAGTTCTGGTTCTGATTCCGCCATTGTAACAGTGTGTCCAAACTTTTAAAAGGTAGTGTAAACTGTTCACTACATCCAGATGAATGTTTTTGACATTAAAAATAAATTCTCTCAAAGCATCTGTTGTTTAAGCGTATGTTACTATCATGTGTTAATAACTTTTATATCAACATTGTGTCATTAACCTGTAAATATCATATCTTTCTAACTTATAAGGGACTATATTAGATATTACTTTATTTATCCCTTTGAAAAAATGTCCTCACTGAAACTGGGATTCAGTAGAAGTTTGGTGCAAGATACATAACAAAAAATTACAGATATAAACAAATAAATAAATCTTGTATGCTGAAAACTTGTGTAATTGATCTGTTTATTAAGATCAAATGTTTTATAGTTACCATATAATATCATGTGTTTCTTACTTTTATGTTACATGGTGTTATGAACTTTTATGTTGAAACCATGGGCCCTAATTTCGTGCCTGGAGCACCCTGCGCAGTGTTAATTTTGTCCACGCACCGCCATGCGCAGCCAATTTGACAATTTGGTAGACCATCTGCGCCGACATGGGTGTGACGGCGCACCAGGGGGAGGTACCAACAGATTCAGGTTGGGACAGTGACAATTTTGTGCCAAAAAACTGTGGAAGGTGCGCTGAAAGCCCACCAGCTCCAACCTGGCCTATTCTCGGCGCAGGCGAAGCGCACCCTCCGCAGCTGTAATTTGGTGACTGGCGCACATTTGTGCACGCGTCACCAAACCCTCAGAGGCAGGTTTCCAGAATGTTAGGCACATTTAAATGCAGTAAACAATCACATCAATCGCTATTTAATGTAACCGTCTGAACCAGCATATACATTTATATCAATATTAATTGTCCCGTAACATCTGATGTCGGATTATACGGAGTATATATCTGGCTCCTCTCATTTCACAAAATTCAAAGAAAAGAGGGAGAAAAAAGACGAAGAAAAAAGAGAAAATAAATGTATGTCACTCAATGTCTTCAGGATTTACCTGTGATTGCCCACATTTCTCTGTTTTAATCTTTATTCTGATCTAAACGTGATCTAAAAAGATGGAGTAGGCTTCATTAGCAAGGAGGGTGAGGAGGAGATACCAGATACCAGAGTATACAGTATATTACCAAAGGTTCTGCTATATGTCATGTGTAGTAAGTCAACCAGACCGACTCTCCAAATTTCTTTCAGTCGGTCATCAGTTCAGTTCCTTAACTTTAACAAAACTTTTCACCCACATATTTAATTTTTACTTTAAAATATTCCTATTATTTTTCTCTATTTTAGTTGAACACAGCTTATGTTTTCTTTTAAAGATGATTCTAATCTTCTGTTCAAAGTTCTTCGGATGTTATTTGTTTTCAAACTGTCCAATGGTGAAGATGTTGTCATTGTCCTTTGTCCAAGCCCTGGTGGTTCCAGAACTAAAGGAACAGCAAACACTTAAAAACTGAAGCCCAAAGAAGGAGCTCATAGTCCTGACACAGAGAAGCTGACAGCAAGCAAGAGACTTCTGGGCAGATTTGAATACAAAGTGGACATTGCACAAGAAAGAGGTGATTGGATTATGGTGGTGGTCTGGATCCACAGGAATGTATAACCATGTTTCTACAACAGGTAAGCTTTATTAGATTAGATTAGACTGTACTTTATAAATCTCTTATGCAAGTTACGCGGTAAATGTATAACCATGTTTCTACCACAGGGAAGCTTTATATATGTAAGCAATGTGGTAAATGTATAACCATGTTTCTACCACAGGGAAGCTTTATATATATGTAAGCAATGTGGTAAATGTATAACCATGTTTCTACCACAGGGAAGCTTTATATGCGTAAGCAAGGCAGTAAATGTATAACCATGTTTCTACCACAGGGAAGCTTTATATATGTAAGCAAGGCGGTAAATGTATAACCTTTTTTTTGCACAAGCAAGTTTAATGTAAGAAAGGTAATAAATGTAAATCCATTTTTTTTTTACAGATGAGCATTGTATGGTCAGTACGGCAGAAAATGGATAACTAAGTTCATAAGGTTAGTAATTTGGTAAATTTATGCTCATGTTTCATACATAGTCAAGCTTTATGAGTTAAGAAAGGTAGTAAATATCTAACCCTGGATGGATATAGAAAGTAAGGTAGTATATGTATGACTGTGTTTCTTAAACAGGTAAGCTGTATGAAAGGGATAAGGCAGAAAATGTTTAATCCATGTAAACATAGTGAATGGATGACCATCTGATTTCCATAGGAAAGCTTATAAGGTATGTCATATAGTAAATGTATGTCCATGTTTCTTACACAGGTAAACTTTGTGAGATAAGTAAGGCAGTATATGTTTGTCCGAACCACTATCTCAGCCATGTTTCATCCTCAGGTAAGCTTTATGACGTATATGAGGTCAAATGTAGTTTGTGGTGTGTATGAGAGCGTTTCAGTATCGTATGTGAGAAAAGAACATTTCCATCCTGTAGGTGATAGCGTTTCAGTAGCTTGTAAAAAAAGATTGCAGCAGTGTGTGTATAAGAGCGTTTCAGTAAATTGTACAACAGCATTTTAGTAGTGTGTACAGGTACATCTCCAAAAATTAGAATATCATGAAAAAGTTCAATATTTTTCATCACTCATTTCAGAATGTGAAACCCATATATTATAAAGATTCATTACTGATAGAATGAAACATTTCAAACATTTATTGCTTGAAATTTTGGTAATTCTGAAATGAGTGATAAAAAATATTGAACTTTTTCATGATATTCTAATTATTGGAGATGTACCTGTATGATAGCAGATCAGTAGTTTGTACAAGAGCATATCAGTAGTGTGTATGAGAACAGATCAGTAATTTGCATAAGACCATATCAGTAGTTTGTATCAGAGCTTTCGATAGGTTGCATGAGAGCGTTTCAGTAATTTATAACATTTCAGTAGATTGTATAAGAGCATATTAGCGGTGTGTATTAGAACATTTCAATAGGTTGCATGAGAGCGTATATATAGTTTGTATTAGAGCATTTCAGCTGTTTGAGTTAGAACATTTCAGTAGTGTTAATGAGAACATATCATTAGTTTGTGTGGGGATATTTTAGTAGTATATACAAGAGCATATCAGTGGTTTTTATCAGCACATTCTAGTAGTTTGTTTGAGAGGTACGACGGAGGATTAGGGCCACGTTGAAAACTAAAAAAAAGGAAGGTTACGAGAATAAAGTCATAAAGTTACGAGAATAATCTCATAAATTACGAGAATAAAGTCGTAAAGTTACGAGAATAATCTCATAAATTACCAGAATAAAGTCGTAAAATTACGAGAATAATCTCATAATTTTACGAGAATAAAGTCAAAAAGTTACGAGAATAAAGTCATCTCAAACTAGGAAACATCTGCTTGGCTATATTTAGAAAGATATTCACAGATTCAGACTTTGCGGCTCAATAACTCAACAAAAGAACGTAGTTCCATCCGGACCCCTCTTTTTGATCACTGTAATGAAGAACGTGAGCTATAAACTCGTTTTCCTCCAAACGAGCCGTTAATACACTGAAACTGATGGCTCGGAGGATTAGGGACCATCGGCATGTTACAATATCGGAGGAATAGTGTGAAAGAAAATTGAATAACTTCCCCATACTGAGAAGGAAAGTCTTCAAAATCACAGCAAATGCAAAGGATCGTATGTTATTCATACTACGGGTCATATTTGCTTTAAGATTTATGAATTAAAATATTTTACAGGACTTTCTAATTGAAACTACAGCTCTTACTTCAACAGGAATATTTGATTTGATTTTAGTGATGTTTTGTTTATTTAATTGTGTTAATTAATATGCATGTATAATAATAGCCTGCAATGACTTTATTGTTGGTAATATCAATGGATACTCATTTACAGCTAATGATGATAAAAACTGTAATAACTTGACTGAAGAAGAGATCACCATTCATGTTTTGTTATGACTTGGTAGATAGATGTCATTACTTTGAAGGCATTTGCTTTATTTTCAATCAGAAAGTCCTGTAAAATAATTTAATTCATAAAACTTAAAGCAAATATGACCTGTAGCATGAATAACATACGATCCTTTGCATTTGCTGTGATTTTGAAGACTTTTCGGTAACACTTTACTTAAAGGTCTAGTTTATAATGCATTAGAAGCACATGCATAAGACATTATAATGCATGTATAATGCTTCATAAGTGTCATTATAATGGTGTATAACCATGTAAAAGAACTTGTACCAAGGTTTATAAAGTATTACAAGTGTGGACGTAATGTATTATAATCAAGCCTCTCTAATGTTTTATACCTGCATACTCAATGCAGGTATAAAACATTAATAAGCCTATAGCCTCAAAAAGCCTACATTATAAAGCCTTTATAAAACATTATAAATCCTTATTGGCGCTGGGTGGTCTGTAACAGCAACCTAGAAGAATAGGCTTTTTGTGAGGTAGATGAGTTTGTATCCACATTGCTTCAATATTATAATTCATTAAGTTGTAACATACTTTGACAGGAATGTGATCTTGAACATAAAAGGCAACACCCCCACCAAATCTATTCCTATCTTTCCTGTAAATATGGTATCCTTTAATATGTAACTCAGTGTCATCAAAAGAGGAGTCCAAATGAGTCTCTGATATAGCAAGTATATGCAAACTATATTCAGACAACAGCTCAGTAATTTCCGTAATTTTGTTTCTTAGACTATTAATGTTAATATGTGCTATACCTAAGCCTTTCTTTGGTCGTATGCTTTGAGACATGACTATGTTTATCATATAATGTTAAAAAAACAAAAAAAAAAGTCAACTTTGTTATACCTTCAGCATTCAGCTTGGAGTGCTGGTGCGAGGATGGATGATAAGCTTGTCGTGTCTGAGATAGGCAATGTCTCCTCTTTCGCGTGCCGCCTTTAGTTTTGGCATTAGTTCTTTCCTTTTGAGTTTTATGGCATCTGTATAGTCTTCGTTGATAAATATCTTGGTGCCTTTAAGGTGTTTGGCTTTTTGTAAGACCTCAGTTTTGTCTTTAAAATGCAGGAACTTGACCACTATGGATCTTGGTCTGTCTCTCTTTGCGTCTGGTTTCCCTGTGCGGTGTGCACGTTCAACTTCAATGTCTTTGTGTATCTGCAACTTCTGCTTTAACATGTCCTTTACCTTTACTTCTGAGTCCGCCCAGGATTCTCCTGGGGTTTCAGGTATTCCATCAATGATGATATTATTCCTTGTCGACTGACCCTCAAGATACTCATGCTTATCCAGAATAACCTGTAGACTTTCACACAACTTCATTGTATCTGATTGATTTGTATTGCAATGATCTGATTGTTTTGCTTGAGTGACTTTAAGTTCATCTACTTCTTTCTGTGTGTACTGTATGCTAATATTTAGTTCTTGCACTTCTTTAGCTATTAAGTCCAGCCTGGAATTGGTTGACTCCATAATAACTTTGACAAAGTCTTTGAACATGTCTTGTTGTTGTTGTAAAAGAGCCGTGAAAATTTCCTGTTGGTGATTTAACAGATCATTTACATGAGTGAGTGAAACCACTCTTCATCTGTGTTTTTTTGCTGCTTTGGTCCCATTTTGCTTTGTTTTGTTTAGGCAGCGGGCGGGTTACAGGCTGCGAGCTGTTTCTCGCCCAGGCTACGGTCGCTCCAGCTAGCTCTGTGGTAGCCGGTCGCTAGCCCCAGCTAGCTCTGTGGTAGCCGGTCGCTAGCCCCACTGGCTCTGTGGTAGCCGGTCGCTGACTCCCGCTGGCTCTGTGGTAGCTGGTCGCTAGCCCCCACTAGCTCTGTGGTAGCCGGTCACTGACTCCCGCTGGCTCTGTGGTAGCTCGTCGAAGACTCCCGCTAGCTCTGTGGTAGCCGGTCGCTGACTCCCGCTGGCTCTGTGGTTGCTGGTCGCTGGCTCCCGCTGTCTCTGTGGTAGCTGGTCGCTAGCCCCCGCTAGCTCTGTGGTAGCTGGTCGCTGACTCCCGCTGGCTCTGTGGTAGCTGGTCGCTGACACCCGCTGGGTCTGTGGTAGCTGGTCGCTGACTCCTGCTGGCTCAGTGGTAGCTGGTCGCTGACTCCCGCTGGCTCTGTGGTAGCCGGTCGCTAGCCCCACTGGCTCTGTGGTAGCCGGTCGCTGACTCCCAATGGCTCTGTGGTAGCCGGTCGCTAGCCCCCGCTAGCTCTGTGGTAGCTGGTCGCTGACTCCCGCTGGCTCAGTGGTAGCTGGTCGCTGACTCCCGCTGGCTCTGTGGTAGCCGGTCGCTAGCCCCCGCTAGCTCTGTGGTAGCTGGTCGCTGACTCCTGCTGGCTCTGTGGTAGCTGGTCGCTGACTCCCGCTGGCTCTGTGGTAGCTGGTCACTGGCTCCCGCTGGCTCTGTGGTAGCCGGTCGCTGACTCCCGCTGGCTCTGTGGTAGCTGGTCGCTAGCCCCCGCCAGCTCTGTGGTAGCCGGTCGCTGACTCCCGCCGGCTCTGTGGTAGCTGGTCGCTGACTCCCGCTGGCTCTGTGGTAGCTGGTCGCTGACTCCCGCTGGCTCAGTGGTAGCTGGTCGCTGACTTCCGCTGGCTCAGTGGTAGCTGGTCGCTGACTCCCGCTGGCTCTGTGGTAGCTGGTCGATGACTCCCGCTGGCTCTGTGGTAGCTGGTCGCTGGCTCCCGCTAGCTCTGTGGTAGCCGGTCGCTGACTCAAGCTGGCTCTGTGGTAGCTGGTCGCTAGCCCCCGCTAGCTCTGTGGTAGCCGGTCGCTGACTCCCGCTGGCTCTGTGGAAGCTGGTCGCTGACTCCCGCGAGCTCTGTGGTAGCTGGTCGCTGACTCCCGCTGGCTCTGTGGTAGCTGATCGCTGGCTCCCGCTGGCTCTGTGGTAGCTGGTCGCTAGCCCCCGCTAGCTCTGTGGTAGCTGGTGGCTGACTCCCACTGGCTCTGTGGTAGCTGGTCGCTGACTCCCGCTGGCTCTGTGGTAGCTGGTCGCTGACTCCCGCTGGCTCTGTGGTAGCCGGTCGCTAGCCCCCGATATCTCTGTGGTAGCCGGTCGCTGACTCCCAATGGCTCTATGTGGTAGCTGGTCGCTAGCCCCCGCTAGCTCTGTGGTAGCTGGTCGCTGACTGCCGCTGGCTCAGTGGTAGCTGGTCGCTGAATCCTGCTGGGTCTGTGGTAGCTGGTTGCTGACTCCCGCTGGCTCTGTGGTAGCTGGTCGCTAGCCCCCGCTAGCTCTGTGGTAGCCGGTCGCTGACTCCCGCTGGCTCTGTGGTAGCTGGTCGCTAGCCCCCGCTAGCTCTGTGGTAGCCGGTCGCTGACTCCCGCTGGCTCTGTGGTAGCTGGTCGCTGACTCCCGCTGGCTAAGTGGTAGCCGGTCACTGACTCCTGCTGGCTCTGTGGTAGCCGGTCGCTGACTCCCGCTGGCTCTGTGGTAGCTGGTTGCTGACTCCCGCTGGCTCTGTGGTAGCTGGTCGCTGACTCGCTGGTTTCTGTGGTAGCTGGTCGCTGACTCGCTGGTTTCTGTGGTAGCCGGGTCGCTGACTCGCTGGTTTCTGTGGTAGCTGGTCGCTGACTCTCGCTGGTTTCTGTGGTAGCTGGTCGCTGACTCTCGCTGGTTTCTGTGGTAGCTGGTCTGTGGTCGCTGGTCTCGCTAGCTCCGCTGGTTTGTGGTAGCTGGTCGCTGACTTCGCTGGCTCTGTGGTAGCCGGTCGCTAGCCTCCGCTTAGTTCTGTGGTAGCTGGTCGCTGACTCGCTGGTTCTGTGGTAGCTGGTCGCTGACTTCGCTGGTTCTGTGGTAGCTGGTCGCTGCGCTGGTTTCTGTGGTAGTTGGTCGCTGACCCCTGGTTTCTGTGGTAGCCCGTAGCTGGCTCTCGCTAGCTCTGTGGTAGCCGGTTACTAGCCCCTCGCTAGTTTGCTGGTAGCAGATCGCTGACTTCGCTGGTTTCTGTGGTAGCTGGTCGCTGACTCGCTGGTTCTGTGGTAGCTGGTCGCTGAATCCTGCTGGCTTTCTGTGGTAGCTGGTCGCTGACTCGCTGGTTTCTGTGGTAGCTGGTCGCTGACTCGCTGGTTGTGGTAGTTGGTCGCTGGCTCGCTGTTTCAGGTAGCTGGTCGCTGACTCCTCGCTGGTTTCAGGTAGCCGGTCGCTAGCCCCCGCTAGCTCTGTGGTACCTGGTCACTGACTCCCGCTGGCTCTGTGGTAGCTGGTCGTTGGCACCCACTGGCTCTGTGGCAGCTGGTCGCTAGCCCCCACTAGCTCTGTGGTAGCAGGTCGCTGACTCCTGCTGGCTCTGGTAGCTGGTCGCTGACTCCCGCAGGCTCAGTGGTAGCTGGTTGCTGACTCCCGCTGGCTCTGTGGTAGCCGGTCGCTAGCCCCCGCTGGCTCAGTGGTAGCTGGTCGCTGACTCCCGCTGCCTCTGTGGTAGCCGGTCCCTAGCCCCCGCTATCTCTGTGGTAGCCGGTCACTGACTCCCAATGGCTCTGTGGTAGCCGGTCGCTAGCCCACGCTAGCCCTGTGGTGGCTGGTCGCTGACTCCCGCTGGCTCAGTGGTAGCTGGTCGCTGACTCCCGCTGGCTCTGTGGTAGCTGGTCGCTAGCCCCCCCTAGCTCTGTGGTAGCTGGTCGCTGACTCCCGCTGGCTCTTTGGTAGCTGGTCGCTGACTGCCGCTGGCTCAGTGGTAGCTGGTCGCTGACTCCCGCTGGCTCTTTGGTAGCTGGTCGCTGACTCCCGCTGGCTCAATGGTAGCTGGTCGCTGACTCCCGCTGGCTCAATGGTAGCTGGTCGCTGACTCCCGCTGGCTCTGTGGTAGCCGGTCGCTAGCCCCCGCTAGCTCTGTGGTAGCTGGTCACTGACTCCCAATGGCTCTATGTGGTAGCTGGTCGCTAGCCCCCGCTAGCTCTGTGGTAGCTGGTCGCTGACTGCCGCTGGCTCTGTGGTAGCTGGTCGCTGAATCCTGCTGGGTCTGTGGTAGCTGGTTGCTGACTCCCGCTGGCTCTGTGGTAGCCGGTCGCTGACTCCTGCTGGCTCTGTGGTAGCTGGTCGCTAGCCCCCGCTAGCTCTGTGGTAGCCGGTCGCTGACTCCCGCTGGCTCTGTGGTAGCTGGTCGCTGACTCTCGCTAGCTCTGTGGTAGCTGGTCGCTGACTCCCGCTGGCTCTGTGGTAGCTGGCCGCTGGCTCCCGCTGGCTCTGTGGTAGCTGGCCGCTGACTCCCGCTGGCTCTGTGGTAGCTGGTCGCTGACTCCTGCTGGCTCTGTGGTAGCTGGTCGCTGACTCCCGCTGGCTCTGTGGTAGCCGATCGCCAGCCCCCGCTAGCTCTGTGGTAGGTGGTCGCTGACTCCCGCTGGCTCTGTGGTAGCTGGTCGCTGGCTCCCGCTGGCTCTGTGGTAGACGGTCGCTAGCCCCCGCTAGTTCTGTGGTAGCTGGTCGCTGACTCCCGCTGGCTCTGTGGTAGCTGGTCGCTGACTCCCGCTGGCTCTGTGGTAGCCAGTCGCTAGCCCCCGCTAGCTCTGTGGTAGCTGGTCGCTGACTCCCGCTGGCTCTGTGGTAGCTGGTCGCTGACTCCCGCTGGCTCTGTGGTAGCTGGTCGCTGGCTCCGGCTGCCTCTGTGGTAGCTGGTCGCTGACTCCCGGTGGCTCTGTGGTAGCCGGTCGCTGACTCCCGCTGGCTCTGTGGTAGCTGGTCCCTGACTCCCGCTGGCTCTGTGGTAGCCGGTCGCTAGCCCGCGCTATCTCTGTGGTAGCCGGTCGCTGACTCCCAATGGCTCTGTGGAAGACGGTCGCTAGCCCCCGCTAGCTCTGTGGTACCTGGTCGCTGACTCCCGCTGGCTCTGTGGTAGCTGGTCGCTGGCCCCCACTGGCTCTGTGGCAGCTGGTCGCTAGCCCCCACTAGCTCTGTGGTAGCTGGTCGCTGACTCCCGCTGGCTCTGTGGTTGCCGGTCGCCAACCCCAGCTAGCTCTGTGGTAGCTGGTCGCTGACTCCCGCTGGCTCTGTGGTAGCAGGTCGCTGACTCCCGCTGGCTCTGTGGTAGCTGGTCGCTGACTCCCGCTGGCTCTGTGGTAGCTGGTCGCTGGCTCTCGCTGGCTCTGTGGTAGCCGGTCGATGACTCCCAATGGCTCTGTGGTAGCCGGTCGCTAGCCCCCGCTAGCTCTGTGGTAGCTGGTCGCTGACTCCCGCTGGCTCTGTGGTAGCTGGTCGCTGACTCCCGCTGGCTCTGTGGTAGCTGGTCGCTGACTCCCGCTGGCTCTGTGGTAGCTGGTTGCTAGCCCCCCCTAGCTCTGTGGTAGCTGGTCGCTGACTCCCGCTGGCTCTTTGGTAGCTGGTCGCTGACTCCCGCTGGCTCTGTGGTAGCTGGTCGCTGACTCGCTGGTTCTGTGGTAGCTGGTCGCTGACTCGCTGGTTTCTGTGGTAGCTGGTCGCTAGCCCCCCCTAGCTCTGTGGTAGCTGGTCGCTGACTCCCGCTGGCTCTGTGGTAGCTGGTCGCTGACTGGCGCTGGCTCAGTGGTAGCTGGTCGCTGGCTCCCGCTGGCTCTGTGGTAGCTGGTCGCTGACTCCCGCTGGCTCTGTGGTAGCCGGTCGCTAGCCCCCGATATCTCTGTGGTAGCCGGTCGCTGACTCCCAATGGCTCTATGTGGTAGCTGGTCGCTAGCCCCCGCTAGCTCTGTGGTAGCTGGTCGCTGACTCCCGCTGGCTCTGTGGTAGCTGGTCGCTGACTCCCGCTGGCTCTGTGGTAGCTGGTCGCTGACTCCCGCTGGCTCTGTGGTAGCTGGTTGCTAGCCCCGCTAGTTTCTGTGGTAGCTGGTCGCTGACTCCGCTGGTTTCTGTGGTAGCTGGTCGCTGACTCGCTGGTTTCTGTGGTAGCTGGTCGCTGACCCTGGTTTCTGTGGTAGCTGGTCGCTGACTCGCGCTCGCTGGTTTCTGTGGTAGCTGGTCGCTGACTCTCGCTGGTTTCTGTGGTAGCTGGTCGCTGGCTCGCTGGTTTCTGTGGTAGCTGGTCGCTGCTCGCTGGCTAAGTGGTAGCTGGTCGCTGACTCCCGCTGGCTCTGTTGTCGCCGGTCCCTATCCGCCGATATCTCTGTGGTAGCCGGTCGCTGACTCCCAATGGCTCTATGTCGTAGCTGGTCGCTAGCCCCCGCTAGCTCTGTGGTAGCCGGTCGCTGATTCCCGCTGGCTCTGTGGTAGCTGGTCGCTGACTGTCGCTAGCTCTGTGGTAGCTGGTCGCTGACTCCCGCTGGCTCTGTGGTAGCTGGCCGCTGGCTCCCGCTGACTCTGTGGTAGCTGGTCGCTGACTCCCGCTGGCTCTGTGGTAGCTGGTCGCTGACTCCCGCTGGCTCTGTGGGAGTTGGTCGCTGACTCCCGCTGGCTCTGTGGTAGCCGGTCGCTGACTCGCTGGTTCTGTGGTAGCTGGTCGCTAGCTCCTCGCTGGTTTCTGTGGTAGCTGGTCGCTGACTCCCGCTGGCTCTGTGGTAAATGGTCGCTGACTCCCGCTGGCTCTATGGTAGCTGGTCGCTGACTCCCGCTGGCTCTGTGGTAGCTGGTCGCTAGCCCCCCCTAGCTCTGTGGTAGCTGGTCGCTGACTCGCTGGTTTCTGTGGTAGCTGGTCGCTGGCTCCCGCTGGTTTCTGTGGTAGCTGGTCGCTGACTCGCTGGCTTTCTGTGGTAGCTGGTCGCTGACTCGCTGGTTTCTGTGGTAGCTGGTCCTAGCCTCGCTAGCTCTGTGGTAGCCGGTCGCTGACTCCTGCTGGCTCTGTGGTAGATGGTAGCTGGGTCTCGCTAGCTCTGTGGTACCCGGTTGCTAGCCCCCGCTAGCTTTCTGTGGTAGCTGGTCGCTGACTCGCTGGCTCTGTGGTAGCTGGTCGCTGACTCGCTGGTTTCTCTGTGGTAGCCAGTCGCTAGCCCCGCTAGCTCTGTGGTAGCTGGTCGCTGACTCCCGCTGGTTTCTGTGGTAGCTGGTCGCTGACTCCCGCTGGCTCTGTGGTAGCTGGTCGCTCGCTGGCTCTGTGGTAGCTGGTCGCTGACTCCCGCTGGCTCTGTGGTAGCTGGTCGCTGACTCCCGCTGGCTCTGTGGTAGCTGGTCGCTGACTCCCGCTGGCTCTGTGGTAGCCGGTCGCTAGCCCCCGCTATCTCTGTGGTAGCCGGTCGCTGACTCCCAATGGCTCTGTGGTAGCTGGTCGCTAGCCCCCGCTAGCTCTGTGGTAGCCGGTCGCTGACTCCCGCTGGCTCTGTGGTAGCTGGTCGCTGGTCACTGGCTCTGTGGTAGCTGGTCGCTGACTCGCTGGCTCTGTGGTAGCTGGTCGCTGACTCCTGCTGGCTTTCTGTGGTAGCTGGTCGCTGACTCGCTGGTTTCTGTGGTTGCCGGTCGCCAACCCCCGCTAGCTCTGTGGTAGCTGGTCGCTGACTCCCGCTGGCTCTGTGGTAGCAGGTCGCTGACTCCCGCTGGCTCTGTGGTAGCTGGTCGCTGACTCCCGCTGGCTCTGTGGTAGCTGGTCGCTGGCTCTCGCTGGCTCTGTGGTAGCTGGTCGCTGACTCGCTGGCTCTGTGGTAGCCGGTCGCTAGCCCCCGCTTACTCTGTGGTAGCTGGTCGCTGACTCCCGCTGGCTCTGTGGTAGCTGGTCGCTGACTCCCGCTGGCTCTGTGGTAGCTGGTCGCTGACTCCCGCTGGCTCTGTGGTAGCCGGTCGCTAGCCCCCCCTAGCTCTGTGGTAGCTGGTCGCTGACTCCCGCTGGCTCTTTGGTAGCTGGTCGCTGACTGACGCTGGCTCAGTGGTAGCTGGTCGCTGACTAACGCTGGCTCTGTGGTAGCTGGTCGCTGACTCCCGCTGGCTCTGTGGTAGCTGGTCGCTAGCCCCTGCTAGCTCTGTGGTAGCTGGTCGCTGACTCCCGCTGGCTCTGTGGTAGCTGGTCGCTGGCTCCCGCTGGCTCTGTGGTAGCTGGTCGCTGGCTCCCGCTGGCTAAGTGGTAGCTGGTCGCTGACTCCCGCTGGCTCTGTGGTAGCTGGTCGCTGAATCCTGCTGGCTCTGTGGTAGCTGGTTGCTGACTCCCGCTGGCTCTGTGGTAGCCGGTCGCTGACTCCTGCTGGCTCTGTGGTAGCTGGTCGCGAGCCCCTGCTAGCTCTGTGGTAGCCGGTCGCTGATTCCCGCTGGCTCTGTGGTAGCTGATCGCTGACTGTCGCTAGCTCTGTGGTAGCTGGTCGCTGACTCCCGCTGGCTCTGTGGTAGCTGGTCGCTGGCTCCCGCTGGTTTCTGTGGTAGCTGGTCGCTGACTCCCGCTGGCTCTGTGGTAGCTGGTCGCTGACTCCCGCTGGCTCTGTGGGAGTTGGTCGCTGACTCCCGCTGGCTCTGTGGTAGTCGATCGCCAGCCCCCGCTAGCTCTGTGGTAGCCGGTCGCTGACTCCCAATGGTTCTGTGGTAGCCGGTCGCTGACTCTCGCTGGTTTCTGTGGTAGCTGGTCGCTGACTCCCGCTGGTTTCTGTGGTAGCTGGTCGCTGACTCGCTGGTTTGTGGTAGCTGGTCGCTGACTCGCTGGTTTCTGTGGTAGCTGGTCGCTGACTCCCCGCTGGTTTCTGTGGTAGCTGGTCGCTGACTCTCGCTGGTTTCTGTGGTAGCTGTGGTAGCTGGTCGCTGACTCTCGCTGGCTTCTGTGGTAGCTGGTCGCTGACTTCGCTGGTTTCTGTGGTAGTTGGTCGCTGACTTCGCTGGTTTCTGTGGTAGCTGGTCGCTGCTCGCTGGTTTCTGTGGTAGCTGGTCGCTGACTCGCTGGCTCTGTGGTAGCTGGTCGCTAGCCCCTCGCTATCTCTGTGGTAGCCGGTCGCTGACCTCGCTGGTTTCTATGTGGTAGCTGGTCGCTAGCCCTCCGCCAGCTCTGTGGTAGCCGGTCGCTGACTCCCGCTGGTTTCTGTGGTAGCTGGTCGCTGACTTCGCTGGCTCTGTGGTAGCTGGTCGCTGACTCCGCTGGCTCGGTGGTAGCTGGTTGCTGACTCGCTGCTTGTGGTAGCTGGTCGCTGACTCGCTGGCTCTGTGGTAGCTGGTCGCTGACTCCCGCTGGCTCTGTGGTAGCTGGTCGCTGACTCCCGCTGGCTCTGTGGTAGCTGGTCGCTGACTCGCTGGCTCTGTGGTAGCTGGTCGCTGACTTCGCTGGTTTGTGGTAGCTGGTCGCCAGCCCCCGCTAGCTCTGTGGTAGCTGGTCGCTGACTCCGCTGGTTCTGTGGTAGCTGGTCGCTGAGCTCCCCGCTGGCTCTGTGGTAGCTGGTCGCTGACTCCCGCTGGTCTGTGGTAGCTGGTCGCTGACTCGCTGGCTCTGTGGTAGCTGGTCGCTGACTCCCGCTGGCTCTGTGGTAGCTGGTCGCTGACTAGCTGGCTCTGTGGTAGCTGGTCGCTGACTCGCTGGTTTCTGTGGTAGCTGGTCGCTGGCTCCCGCTGGTTTCTGTGGTAGCTGGTCGCTGACTCGCTGGTTTCTGTGGTAGCTGGTCGCTGACTCCTGCTGGCTCTGTGGTAGCTGGTCGCTGACTCCCGCTGGCTCTGTGGTAGCTGGTCGCTAGCCCCCGCTAGCTCTGTGGTAGCTGGTCGCTGACTCCCGCTGGCTCTGTGGTAGACGGTCGCTAGCCCCCGCTAGTTCTGTCGTAGCTGGTCGCTGACTCCCGCTGGCTCTGTGGTAGCTGGTCGCTGACTCCCGCTGGCTCTGTGGAAGCTTGTCGCAGACCTGGCTCTGTGGTAGCCAGTCGCTAGCCCCCGCTAGCTCTGTGGTAGCTGGTCGCTGACTCGCAGTGGCTCTGTGGTAGCTGGTCGCTGAGTCCCGCTGGCTCAGTGGTAGCTGGTCGCTGACTCGCTGGTTCTCTGTGGTAGCTGGTCGCTGGCTCTGTGGTAGCTGGTCGCTGACTCGCTGGCTCTGTGGTAGCTGGTCGCTGACTCGCTGGTTCTGTGGTAGCTGGTCGCTGCTGGCGCTATTCTGTGGTAGCTGGTCGCTGACTCCCAATGGCTCTGTGGTAGCTGGTCGCTAGCCCCCGCTAGCTCTGTGGTAGCTGGTCGCTGACTCCCGCTGGCTCTGTGGTAGCTGGTCGCTGGCTCCCGCTGGCTCTGTGGTAGCTGGTCGCTAGCCCTCGCTGGCTTTCTGTGGTAGCTGGTCGCTGACTCGCTGGTTTCTGTGGTAGCTGGTCGCTGACTCGCTGGCTCTGTGGTAGCTGGTCGCTGACTCCCGCTGGCTCTGTGGTAGCTGGTCGCTGACTCCCGCTGGCTCTGTGGTAGCTGGTCGCTGACTCCCGCTGGCTCTGTGGTAGCTGGTCGCTGACTCCCGCTGGCTCTGTGGTAGCTGGTCGCTGGCTCCCGCTGGCTCTGTGGTAGCCGGTCGCTGACTCCCAATGGCTCTGTGGTAGCCGGTCGCTAGCCCCCGCTAGCTCTGTGGTAGCTGGTCGCTGACTCCCGCTGGCTCTGTGGTAGCTGGTCGCTGACTCCCGCTGGCTCTGTGGTAGCTGGTCGCTGACTCCCGCTGGCACTGTGGTAGCTGGTCGCTGGTCGCTAGCTCTGTGGTAGCTGGTCGCTGACTCCCGCTGGTTTCTGTGGTAGCTGGTCGCTGACTCGCTGGCTCTGTGGTAGCTGGTCGCTGACTCGCTGGCTTTCTGTGGTAGCTGGTCGCTGACTCCCGCTGGCTCTGGTCGCAGCCCCGCTAGTCTGTGGTAGCTGGTCGCTGACTCGCTGGTTTGTGGTAGCTGGTCGCTGACTCCGCTGGTTTCTGTGGTAGCTGGTCGCTGACTTTCGCTGGTTTGTGGTAGCTGGTCGCTGACTCCCGCTGGCTCTGTGGTAGCTGGTCGCTGAATCCTGCTGGCTCTGTGGTAGCTGGTTGCTGACTCGCGCTGGCTCTGTGGTAGCCGGTCGCTGACTCCTGCTGGCTCTGTGGTAGCTGGTCGCTAGCCCCTGCTAGCTCTGTGGTAGCCGGTCGCTGATTCCCGCTGGCTCTGTGGTAGCTGATCGCTGACTGTCGCTAGCTCTGTGGTAGCTGGTCGCTGACTCCCGCTGGCTCTGTGGTAGCTGGTCGCTGGCTCCCGCTGGCTCTGTGGTAGCTGGTCGCTGACTCCCGCTGGCTCTGTGGTAGCTGGTCGCTGACTCCCGCTGGCTCTGTGGTAGCTGGTCGCTGACTCCCGCTGGCTCTGTGGTAGCCGATCGCCAGCACCCGCTAGCTCTGTGGTAGCCGGTCGCTGACTCCCAATGGTTCTGTGGTAGCCGGTCGCTAGCCCCCGCTAGCTTTGTGGTAGCTGGTCGCTGACTCCCGCTGGCTCTGTGGTAAATGGTCGCTGACTCCCGCTGGCTCTGTGGTAGCTGGTCGCTGACTCCCGCTGGCTCTGTGGTAGCTGGTCGCTAGCCCCCCCTAGCTCTGTGGTAGCTGGTCGCTGACTCCCGCTGGCTCTGTGGTAGCTGGTCGCTGTCTCCGGCTGGCACTGTGATAGCTAGTCGCTGGGTCCCGCTGGTTTCTGTGGTAGCTGGTCGCTGACTCGCTGGCTCAGTGGTAGCTGGTCGCTGACTCCGCTGGCTCTGTGGTAGCCGGTCGCTAGCCCCCGCTAGTCTGTGGTAGCTGGTCGCTGACTCCGCTGGCTCTGTGGTAGCCTCGTTCGCTGGCTCAGTGGTAGTTGGTCGCTGACTCCCGCTGGCTCTGTGGTAGCTGGTCGCTGCCCCCCGCTGGCCGTGTGGTAGCCGGTCGCTGACTCCCTGGCTCTGTGGTAGCTGGTCGCTGACCCGCTGGCTCTGTGGTAGCTGGTCGCTGACTCGCTGGCTTTCTGTGGTAGCTGGTCGCTGACTCGCTGGCTCTGTGGTAGCTGGTCGCTGACCCCCGCTGGCTCAGTGGTAGCTGGTCGCTGACTCCCGCTGGCTCTGTGGTAGCTGGTCGCTGACTCCCGCTGGCTCTGTGGTAGCTGGTCGCTGGCTCCCGCTAGCTCTGTGGTAGCCGGTCGCTGACTCCCGCTGGCTCTGTGGTAGCTGGTCGCTAGCCCCCGCTAGCTCTGTGGTAGCCGGTCGCTGACTCCCGCTGGCTCTGTGGTAGCTGGTCGCTGACTCCCGCTGGCTCTGTGGTAGCTGGTCGCTGACTCCCGCTGGCTCTGTGGTAGCTGGTCGCTGGCTCCCGCTGGCTCTGTGGTAGCTGGTCGCTAGCCCCCGCTAGCTCTGTGGTAGCTGGTCGCTGACTCCCGCTGGCTCTCTGGTAGCTGGTCGCTGACTACCGCTGGCTCTGTGGTAGCTGGTCGCTGCTGGCTCTGTGGTAGCCGGTCGCTAGCCCCCGCTATCTCTGTGGTAGCCGGTCGCTGACTCCCAATGGCTCTGTGGTAGCTTGTCGCTAGTCCCCGCTAGCTCTGTGGTAGCTGGTCGCTGACTCCCGCTGGCTCAGTGGTAGCTGGTCGCTGACTCCCACTGGCTCTGGTAGCCGGTCGCTTAGCTCCGCCAGCTCTGTGGTAGCGCGGTCGCTGAGCTGGCTCTGTGGTAGCTGGTCGCTGACCCCCGCTGGCTCTGTGGTAGCTGGCCGCTGACTCCCAATGTCTTTGTGGTAGCCGGTCGCTAGCCCCCGCTGGCTCTGTGGTAGCCGGTCGCTGACTGCCGCTGGCTCTGTGGTAGCCGGTCGTTGACTCCCGCTGGCTCTGTGGTAGCTGGTCGCTGGCTCCCGCTGGCTCTGTGGTAGCTGGTCGCAGGCTCCCGCTGGCTCTGTGGTAGCTGGTCGCTGACTCGCTGGTTTCTGTGGTAGCTGGTCGCTGACTCCCGCTGGCTCTGTGGTAGCTGGTCGCTGACTCGCTGGTTTCTGTGGTAGCTGGTCGCTGACTTCGCTGGCTCTGTGGTAGCTGGTCGCTGACTCGCTGGCTCTGTGGTAGCCGGTCGCTAGCTTTCTGTGGTAGCTGGTCGCTGACTTCGCTGGCTCTGTGGTAGCTGGTCGCTGACTCGCTGGCTCTGTGGTAGCTGGTCGCTGACTCGCTGGCTCTGTGGTAGCTGGTCGCTGACTCGCTGGCTCTGTGGTAGCTGGTCGCTGACCTCGCTAGGCTCTGTGGTAGCTGGTCGCTGACTCTCGCTGGTTTCTGTGGTAGCTGGTCGCTGACTCCCCGCTGGCTCTGTGGTAGCTGGTCGCTGACTCCTGCTGGCTCTGTGGTAGCTGGTCGCTGACTCGCTGGCTCTGTGGTAGCTGGTCGCTGGCTCGCTGGCTCTGTGGTAGCTGGTCGCTGACTCCCGCTGGTTTCTGTGGTAGCTGGTCGCTGACTCCCGCTGGCTCTGTGGCAGCTGGTCGCTAGCCCCCGCTAGCTCTGTGGTAGCCGGTCGCTGGCTATCGCTGGCTCTGTGGTAGCTGGTCGCTGGCTCCCGCTGGCTCTGTGGTAGCTGGTCGCTAGCCCCCGCTGGCTCTGTGGTAGCTGGTCGCTGACTCCCGCTGGCTCTGTGGTAGCTGGTCGCTGACTCCCGCTGGCTCTGTGGTAGCTGGTCGCTGGCTCCTGCGAGCTCTGTGGTAGCTGGTCGCTGGCTCCCGCTGGCTCTGTGGTAGTTGGTCGCTGACTCGCTGGTTTCTGTGGTAGCTGGTCGCTGACTCGCTGGCTGTGGTAGCTGGTCGCTGACTCGCTGGCTCTGTGGTAGCCGGTCGCTAGCCCCTCGCTAGTTTGTGGTAGCTGGTCGCTGACTCGCTGGCTCTGTGGTAGCTGGTCGCTGGCTCCCTCGCTGGCTCTGTGGTAGCTGGTCGCTGACTCCGCTGGCTCAGTGGTAGCTGGTCGCTGACTCGCTGGCTCTGTGGTAGCTGGTCGCTGACTCCCGCTGGTTTCTGTGGTAGCCGGTCGCTGACTCGCTGGCTCTGTGGTAGCTGGTCGCTGCCCCCGCTGGCTCTGTGGTAGCTGGTCGCTGACTCGCTGGCTCTGTGGTAGCTGGTCGCTGACTCGCTGGCTCTGTGGTAGCTGGTCGCTGACTCGCTGGTTCTGTGGTAGCTGGTCGCTGACTCGCAATGGCTCTGTGGTAGCTGGTCGCTAGCCCCGCTGGCTCTGTGGTAGCTGGTCGCTGACTCGCTGGCTCTGTGGTAGCTGGTCGCTGACTCGCTGGTTTCTGTGGTAGCTGGTCGCTGGCTCTGTGGTAGCTGGTCGCTGACTCGCTGGCTCAGTGGTAGCTGGTCGCTGACTCGCTGGCTCTGTGGTAGCCGGTCAGCCCCGATATCTCTGTGGTAGCTGTCGCTGACTCCTGGCTCTGTGGTAGCTGGTCGCTAGCCCCGCTAGTTTCTGTGGTAGCTGGTCGCTGACTCGCTGGCTCTGTGGTAGCTGGTCGCTGACCCGCTGGCTCTGTGGTAGCTGGTTGCTGACTCGCGCTGGCTTTCTGTGGTAGCCGGTCGCTGACTCCTGCTGGTTTCTGTGGTAGCTGGTCGCCAGCCCCCGCTAGCTCTGTGGTAGCTGGTCGCTGACTCCCGCTGGTTTCTGTGGTAGCTGGTCGCTGACTCGCTGGCTCTGTGGTAGCTGGTCGCTGACTCGCTGGTTTCTGTGGTAGCTGGTCGCTGACTCGCTGGTTTCTGTGGTAGCTGGTCGCTGACTCGCTGGTTTCTGTGGTAGCTGGTCGCTGACTCGCTGGCTCTGTGGTAGCTGGTCGCTGACTCGCTGGCTCTGTGGTAGCTGGTCGCTGCCTCGCTAGCTCTGTGGTAGCTGGTCGCTGACTCCCCGCTGGTTTCAGTGGTAGCTGGTCGCTAGCCTCGCTAGCTCTGTGGTAGCTGGTCGCTGACTTCGCTGGCTCTGTGGTAGCTGGTCGCTGACTCGCTGGCTCTGTGGTAGCTGGTCGCTGACTCGCTAGCTCTGTGGTAGCTGGTCGCTGACTCTCGCTGGCTCTGTGGTAGCTGGTCGCTGACTCGCTGGCTCTGTGGTAGCTGGTCGCTGACTCCCGCTGGCTCTGTGGTAGCTGGTCGCTAGCCCCCTAGCTCTGTGGTAGCTGGTCGCTGACTTCGCTGGTTTCTGTGGTAGCTGGTCGCTGACTCGCTGGCTCTGTGGTAGCTTGGTCGCTGGTTTCTGTGGTAGCTGGTCGCTGACTCGCTGGCTCTGTGGTAGCTGGTCGCTGACTCCGCTGGCTCTGTGGTAGCTGGTCGCTGACTCGCTGGCTCTGTGGTAGCTGGTCGCTGACTCCCGCTGGCTCTGTGGTAGCTGGTCGCTGACTCTCGCTGGTTCTGTGGTAGCTGGTCGCTGACTCCCGCTGGCTGTGGTAGCTGGTCGCTGACTCGCTGGCTCTGTGGTAGCTGGTCGCTAGCCTCGCTGTGGTAGCTGGTCGCTGACTCCCGCTGGCTCTGTGTGGTAGCTGGTCGCTAGCCCTCGCTGGCTCTGTGGTAGCTGGTCGCTGACTCTCGCTGCTGCTCTGTGGTAGCTGGTCGCTGACTCGCTGGCTTTCTGTGGTAGCTGGTCGCTGACTCGCTGGTTTCTGTGGTAGCTGGTCGCTGACTCCCGCTGGCTCTGTGGTAGCTGGTCGCTGACTCTCGCTGGTTCTGTGGTAGCTGGTCGCTGACTCCCGCTGGCTCTGTGGTAGCTGGTCGCTAGCCCCCGCTAGTTTCTGTGGTAGCTGGTCGCTGACTCGCTGGTTTCTGTGGTAGCTGGTCGCTGACTCTCGCTGGCTCTGTGGTAGCTGGTCGCTGACTCGCTGGCTCTGTGGTAGCCGGTCGCTGACTCGCTGGCTCTGTGGTAGCTGGTCGCTGACTCGCTGGTTTCTGTGGTAGCCGGTCGCTGACTCCCGCTGGCTCTGTGGTAGCTGGTCGCTGACTCCCGCTGGTCTGTGGTAGCCGGTCGCTGACTTCGCTGGTTTCTGTGGTAGCTGGTCGCTGACTCCCGCTGGCTCAGTGGTAGCTGGTCGCTGACTCGCTGGTTTCAGGTAGCTGGTCGCTGACTCGCTGGCTCTGTGGTAGCTGGTCGCTGACTTCGCTGGTTTCTGTGGTAGCTGGTCGCTGACTCCCGCTGGCTCTGTGGTAGCTGGTCGCTGACTCGCTGGCTCTGTGGTAGCCGGTCGCTGCCGCCCTCTGGCTCTGTGCTAGCTGGTCTCTGACTCCGGCTGGCTCTGTGGTATCTGGTGGCTGACTCCCGCCTACTCTGTGGTAGCTGGTCGCTGACTCGCGCTGGCTCTGTGGTAGCTGGTCGCTAGCCCTCGCTGGTTTCTGTGGTAGCTGGTCGCTGACTCCCGCTGGTTTCTGTGGTAGCTGGTCGCTGACTCGCTGGCTTTCTGTGGTAGCTGGTCGCTGACTCGCTGGCTCTGTGGTAGCTGGTCGCTGACTCGCTGGCTTTCTGTGGTAGCTGGTCGCTGACTCCTCGCTGGCTCTGTGGTAGCTGGTCGCTGGCTCGCTAGTTTCTGTGGTAGCCGGTCGCTGACTCCGCTGGCTCTGTGGTAGCTGGTCGCTAGCCCCCGCTAGCTCTGTGGTAGCTGGTCGCTGACTCCCGCTGGTTTCTGTGGTAGCTGGTCGCTGACTCTCGCTGGCTCTGTGGTAGCTGGTCGCTGACTCGCTGGCTCTGTGGTAGCTGGTCGCTGACTCCCGCTGGCTCTGTGGTAGCTGGTCGCTGCCCCCCGCTGGCTCTGTGGTAGCTGGTCGCTGACTCCCGCTGGTTTCTGTGGTAGCTGGTCGCTGACTTCCCGCTGGCTCAGTGGTAGCTGGTCGCTGACTCGCTGGCTCTGTGGTAGCCGGTCGCTGACTCGCTGGTTCTGTGGTAGCCGGTCGCTGACTCCGCTGGCTCTGTGGTAGCTGGTCGCTGACTCGCTAGCTCTGTGGTAGCTGGTCGCTGACTCGCTGGCTCTGTGGTAGCTCGCTGACTCCCGCTGGCTCTGTGGTAGCCGGTCGCTAGCCCCCCTCAGTTTCTGTGGTAGCTGGTCGCTGACTCCCGCTGGTTTCTGTGGTAGCTGGTCGCTGACTCGCTGGTTTCTGTGGTAGCTGGCTCGCTGGCTCTGTGGTAGCTGGTCGCTGACTCTCGCTTCTGTGGTAGCTGGTCGCTGACTCCGCTGGTCTGTGGTAGCTGGTCGCTGACTCGCTGGTTTCTGTGGTAGCTGGTCGCTGACTCTCGCTGGCTCTGTGGTCGCCGGTCGCTCGCCCCCCCTAGCTCTGGGGTAGCTGGTCGCTGACTCGCTGGTTTCTCTGTGGTAGCTGGTCGCTGACTCTCGCTGGCTCTGTGGTAGCTGGTCGCTGACCCGCTGGTTTCTGTGGTAGCTGGTCGCTGACTCGCTGGCTTTCTGTGGTAGCTGGTCGCTGACTTCGCTGGCTCTGTGGTCGCTGGACGCTATCTCCCGCTGGCTCTGTGGTAGCTGGTCGCTGACTCCCGCTGGTTTCTGTGGTAGCTGGTCGCTGACTTCGCTGCTCTGTGGTAGCTGGTCGCTGACTCGCTGGCTCTGTGGTAGCTGGTCGCTGACTCCCGCTGGTTTCTGTGGTAGCCGGTCGCAGCCCCGCTAGTTTGTGGTAGCCGGTCGCTGACTCTCGCTGGTTTCTGTGGTAGCTGGTCGCTGACTCGCTGGCTCTGTGGTAGCTGGTCGCTGACTCTGCTGGTTTCTGTGGTAGCTGGTCGCTGACTCGCTGGCTCTGTGGTAGCTGGTCGCTGACTCCCGCTGGCTCTGTGGTAGCCGGTCGCTGACTCCCGCTGGTTTCTGTGGTAGCTGGTCGCTGACTCCCGCTGGTTTCAGTGGTAGCTGGTCGCTGACTCCCGCTAGTTTCTGTGGTAGCTGGTCGCTGACTCGCTGGCTCTGTGGTAGCTGGTCGCTGACTCCCGCTGGCTCTGTGGTAGCTGGTCGCCAGCCCCGCTAGCTCTGTGGTAGCTGGTCGCTGACTCCGCTGGCTCTGTGGTAGCTGGTCGCTGACTCCGCTGGCTCTGTGGTAGCTGGTCGCTGACTCCGCTGTTTCTGTGGTAGCTGGTCGCTGACTCCCGCTGGCTCTGTGGTAGCTGGTCGCTGACTCGCTGGTTTCTGTGGTAGCTGGTCGCTGACCTCGCTGGCTCTGTGGTAGCTGGTCGCTGACTCCCGCTGGCTCTGTGGTGCTCTGTGGTAGCCGGTCGCTGACTCCCGCTGGCTCTGTGGTAGCTGGTCGCTGACTCGCTGGCTCTGTGGTAGCTGGTCGCTGACTCGCTGGCTCTGTGGTAGCTGGTCGCTGACTCCCGCTGGTTCTGTGGTAGCTGGTCGCTGACTCCCGCTGGCTCTGTGGTAGCTGGTCGCTGGCTCCGCTGGCTCTGTGGTAGCTGGTCGCTGACTCCCGCTGGCTCTGTGGTAGCTGGTCGCTGACCTCGCTGGCTCTGTGGTAGCTGGTCGCTAGCCCCGCTAGTTTCTGTGGTAGCTGGTCGCTGACTTCGCTGGCTCTGTGGTAGCTGGTCGCTGACTCGCTGGTTTCTGTGGTAGCTGGTCGCTGACTCCCGCTGGTTTCTGTGGTAGGGTCGCGCTCTCCCGCTAGCTCTGTGGTAGCTGGTCGCTGACTCCGCTGGCTCTGTGGTAGCTGGTCGCTAGCCCTCGCTAGTTTCTGTGGTAGCCGGTCGCTGACTCCCCGCTGGCTCTGTGGTAGCTGGTCGCTGACTCGCTGGCTCTGTGGTAGCTGGTCGCTGACTCGCTGGCTCTGTGGTAGCTGGTCGCTGACTCTCGCTGGTTTCTGTGGTAGCTGGTCGCTGACTTCGCTGGCTCTGTGGTAGCTGGTCGCTGGCTCGCTAGTTTCTGTGGTAGCCGGTCGCTGACTCGCTGGCTCTGTGGTAGCTGGTCGCTGACTCCCGCTGGTTCTGTGGTAGCTGGTCGCTGACTCCCGCTGGTTTCTGTGGTAGCTGGTCGCTGACTCGCTGGTTTCTGTGGTAGCTGGTCGCTGACTCGCTGGCTCTGTGGTAGCTGGTCGCTGACTCGCTGGCTCTGTGGTAGCTGGTCGCTAGACTCCTCGCTAGCTCTGTGGTAGCTGGCAGCTGTTTCTGTGGTAGCTGGTCGCTGACCTCGCTGGCTCTGTGGTAGCTGGTCGCTGACTCGCTGGTTTCTGTGGTAGCCGGTCGCTGACTCGCTGGTTTCTGTGGTAGCTGGTCGCTGACTCGCTGGTTTCTGTGGTAGCTGGTCGCTGAGCCCCGCTGGCTCTGTGGTAGCTGGTCGCTGACTCCGCTAGCTCTGTGGTAGCTGGTCGCTGACTCCCGCTGGCTCTGTGGTAGCTGGTCGCTAGTCCCCGCTAGTTCTGTGGTAGCTGGTCGCTGACTCGCTGGCTCTGTGGTAGCTGGTCGCTGACTCGCTGGTTTCTGTGGTAGCTGGCTGACTCCTCGCTGGCTCTGTGGTAGCCGGTCGCTGACTCTCGCTGGCTCTGTGGTAGCTGGTCGCTGACTCGCTGGCTCTGTGGTAGCTGGTCGCTGACTCTCGCTGGTTTCTGTGGTAGCTGGTCGCTGACTCGCTGGTTTCTGTGGTAGCTGGTCGCTGACTCGCTGGTTCTGTGGTAGCTGGTCGCTGACTCCCCGCTGGTTTCTGTGGTAGCTGGTCGCTGACTCGCTGGTTTCTGTGGTAGCTGGTCGCTGACTCTCGCTGGTTTCTGTGGTAGCTGGTCTCTGTCGCTGGTTCTGTGGTAGCTGGTCGCTGACTCGTGGTAGCTGGTCGCTAGCCCCCGCTAGTTTCTGTGGTAGCTGGTCGCTGACTCCCGCTGGCTCTGTGGTAGCTGGTCGCTGACTCCCGCTGGTTTCTGTGGTAGCTGGTCGCTGACTCCGCTGGCTCTGTGGTAGCTGGTCGCTGACTCGCTGGCTCTGTGGTAGCCGGTCGCTAGCCCCTCGCTGGCTCTGTGGTAGCTGGTCGCTGACTCTCGCTGGTCTCTGTGGTAGCTGGTCGCTGACTCGCTGGCTCTGTGGTAGCTGGTCGCTGACTCGCTGGTTTCTGTGGTAGCTGGTCGCTGACTCGCTGGCTCTGTGGTAGCTGGTCGCTGACTCGCTGGCTCTGTGGTAGTTGCGGCTCAGCCCCCCCTCGCTGGCTCTGTGGTAGCTGGTCGCTGACTCCCAATGGCTCTGTGGTAGCTGGTCGCTGACTCGCTAGCTCTGTGGTAGCTGGTCGCTGGCTCCGCTGGCTCTGTGGTAGCTGGTCGCTGCCCCCCTACTCTGTGGTAGCTGGTCGCTGACTCCCGCTGGCTCTGTGGTAGCTGGTCGCTGACTCGCTGGTTTCTGTGGTAGCTGGTCGCTGACTCGCTGGTTCTGTGGTAGCTGGTCGCTGACTCCGCTGGCTCTGTGGTAGCTGGTCGCTGACTCCGCTGGCTCTGTGGTAGCTGGTCGCTGACTCGCTGGCTCTGTGGTAGCTGGTCGCTGACTCCGCTGGCTCTGTGGTAGCTGGTCGCTAGCCCCGCTAGCTCTGTGGTAGCTGGTCGCTGACTCCCGCTGGTTTCTGTGGTAGCTGGTCGCTGGCTCCCTCGCTGGTTTCTGTGGTAGCTGGTCGCTGACTCCCGCTGGCTCTGTGGTAGCTGGTCGCTGACTCTCGCTGGCTCTGTGGTAGCTGGTCGCTAGCCCTCGCTGGTTTCTGTGGTAGCTGGTCGCTGACTCCGCTGGTTTCTGTGGTAGCTGGTCGCTGACTCGCTGGCTCTGTGGTAGCTGGTCGCTGACTCGCTGGCTCTGTGGTAGCTGGTCGCTGACTCGCTGGCTCTGTGGTAGCTGGTCGCTGACTCCCGCTGGTTTCAGGTAGCTGGTCGCTGACTCGCTGGCTCTGTGGTAGCCGGTCGCCAGCCCTCGCTGTTTCTGTGGTAGCTGGTCGCTGACTCCCGCTGGTTTCTGTGGTAGCTGGTCGCTGACTCTGCTGGTTTCTGTGGTAGCTGGTCGCTGACTCGCTGGTTTCTGTGGTAGCTGGTCGCTGACTCGCTGGCTCTGTGGTAGCTGGTCGCTGACTCGCTGGCTCTGTGGTAGCTGGTCGCTAGCCCCGCTATTCTGTGGTAGCCGGTCGCTGACTCCCAATGGTTTCTGTGGTAGCCGGTCGCCAGCCCCCGCTAGTTTCTGTGGTAGCTGGTCGCTGACTCTCGCTGGCTCTGTGGTAGCTGGTCGCTGACTCGCTGGCTCTGTGGTAGCTGGTCGCTGACTCGCTGGTTTCTGTGGTAGCCGGTCGCTGACTCGCTGGCTCTGTGGTAGCTGGTCGCTAGCTCCCCGCTAGCTCTGTGGTAGCTGGTCGCTGACTCCCGCTGGCTCTGTGGTAGCTGGTCGCTGACTCTCGCTAGTTCTGTGGTAGCTGGTCCCCCGCTGGCTCTGTGGTAGCTGGTCGCTGACTCCGCTGGCTCTGTGGTAGCTGGTCGCTGACTCGCTGGCTCTGTGGTAGCTGGTCGCTGACTCCCGCTGGCTCTGTGGTAGCTGGTCGCTGACTTCGCTGGTTTCTGTGGTAGCCGGTCGCTGACTCCCGCTGGTTTCTGTGGTAGCTGGTCGCTGACTCGCTGGCTCTGTGGTAGCCGGTCGCTGACTCCCCGCTGCTCTGTGGTAGCTGGTCGCTGACTCCGCTGGCTCTGTGGTAGCTGGTCGCTGACTCCTCGCTGGCTCTGTGTGGTAGCTGGTCGCTCCCCCGCTAGCTCTGTGGTAGCTGGTCGCTGACTCGCTGGTTTCTGTGGTAGCTGGTCGCTGACCCGCTGGCTCTGTGGTAGCTGGTCGCTGACTCGCTGGCTCTGTGGTAGCCGGTCGCTGACTCCCGCTGGCTCTGTGGTAGCTGGTCGCTGACTCCCGCTGGTTCTGTGGTAGCTGGTCGCTGACTCCCGCTGGCTCTGTGGTAGCTGGTCGCTGACTCCCGCTGGCTCTGTGGTAGCTGGTCGCTGACTCCCGCTGGCTCTGTGGTAGCTGGTCGCTGACTCGCTGGTTTCTGTGGTAGCCGGTCGCTAGCCCCGCTGCTCTGTGGTAGCTGGTCGCTGACTCGCTGGCTCTGTGGTAGCTGGTCGCTGACTCGCTGGCTCTGTGGTAGCTGGTCGCTGACTCCGCTGGCTCAGTGGTAGCTGGTCGCTGACTCGCTGGCTTTCTGTGGTAGCTGGTCGCTGACCTCGCTGGCTTTGTGGTAGCCGGTCGCTAGCTCGCTGCTCTGTGGTAGCCGGTCGCTGACTCGCTGGTTTCTGTGGTAGCTGGTCGCTGACTCCCGCTGGCTTTCAGTGGTAGCTGGTCGCTGACTCGCTGGCTCTGTGGTAGCTGGTCGCTGACTCGCTGGCTCTGTGGTAGCTGGTCGCTGACTCCCGCTGGCTCTGTGGTAGCTGGTCGCTGGCTCCCCGCTAGTTCTGTGGTAGCCGGTCGCTGACTCGCTGGCTCTGTGGTAGCTGGTCGCCAGCCCCGCTAGTTTCTGTGGTAGCCGGTCGCTGACTTCGCTGGCTTTCTGTGGTAGCTGGTCGCTGACTCTCGCTGGTTCTGTGGTAGCTGGTCGCTGACTCGCTGGCTCTGTGGTAGCTGGTCGCTGACTCGCTGGTTTCTGTGGTAGCTGGTCGCTGACCCCGCTAGCTCTGTGGTAGCTGGGGTCGCTGACTCCGGCTGGCTCTATGGTAGCTGGTCGCTGCCCCTCGCTGGCTCTGTGGTAGCCGGTCGCTGACTCCCGCTGGCTCTGTGGTAGCTGGTCGCTAGCCCCCGCTAGCTCTGTGGTAGCTGGTCGCTGACTCGCTGGCTCTGTGGTAGCTGGTCGCTGACTCTCGCTGGCTCTGTGGTAGCTGGTCGCTGACTCCCGCTGGTTTCTGTGGTAGCTGGTCGCTGACTCCGCTGGCTCAGTGGTAGCTGGTCGCTGACTCGCTGGTTTCTGTGGTAGCTGGTCGCTGACTCCCGCTGGTTTCTGTGGTAGCTGGTCGCTGACTCGCTGGCTCTGTGGTAGCTGGTCGCTGACTCGCTGGCTCTGTGGTAGCCGGTCGCTAGCTCCCTCGCTAGTTTCTGTGCTAGCTGGTCGCTGACACCCGCTGCCTCTGTGATAGCTGGTCGCTGACTCGCTGGTTTCTGTGGTAGCTGGTCGCTGACTCGCTGGCTCTGTGGTACCTGGTCGCTGACTCCTGCTAGCTCTGTGGTAGCTGGTCGCTGACTCTCGCTGGCTCTGTGGTAGCTGGTCGCTGACTCCCGCTAGCACTGTGGTAGCCGGTCGCCAGCCCCCGCTAGCTGTGTGGTAGCTGGTCGCTTACTCCCGCTGGCTCTGTGGTAGCTGGTCGCTGACTCCTCGCTAGCTCTGTGGTAGCTGGTCGCTGACTCCCGCTGGCTCTGTGGTAGCTGGTCGCTGACTCCCGCTGGCTCTGTGGTAGCTGGTCGCTGGCCTCGCTGGTTTGTGGTAGCTGGTCGCTGACTCGCTGGTTTGTGGTAGCTGGTCGCTGACCCCCGCTGGCTCTGTGGTAGCTGGTCGCTGACTCGCTGGCTCTGTGGTAGCTGGTCGCTAGCCCCCGCTATCTCAGTGGTAGCCGGGTCGCTGACTCGCTGGCTCTGTGGTAGCTGGTCGCTGACTCCGCTAGCTCTGTGGTAGCTGGTCGCTGACTTCGCTGGTTTCTGTGGTAGCTGGTCGCTGACTCGCTGGCTCTGGTAGCTGGTCGCTGACTCGCTGGCTCTGTGGTAGCTGGTCGCTGACTTCGCTGGCTCTGTGGTAGCCGGTCGCTGACTCCTCGCTGGCACTGTGGTAGCTGGTCGCTGACTCCCGCTGGCTCTGTGGTAGCCGGTCGCCAGCCCCTCGCTAGTTTCTGTGGTAGCTGGTCGCTGACTCTCGCTGGCTCTGTGGTAGCTCGCTGGCTCCACTGGCTCTGAGGGTAGCTGGTCGCTAGCCCCCACTAGTTTCTGTGGTAGCTGGTCGCTGACTCCTGCTGGCTCTGTGGTAGCTGGTCGCTGACTCGCTGGTTTCTGTGGTAGCTGGTCGCTGAGTCCCGCTGGCTCTGTGGTAGCTGGTCGCTGGGTCCCGCTGGCTCTGTGGTAGCCGGTCGCTAGCCCCCGCTAGCTCTGTGGTAGCTGGTCGCTGACTCCCACTGGCTCTGTGGTAGCTGGTCGCTGACTCCCGCTGGCTCAGTGGTAGCTGGTCGCTGACTCCTGCTGGTTCTGTGGTAACCGGTCGCAAGCCGTCGCTAGCTCTGTGGTAGCTGGTCGCTGATTCCCGATATCTCTGTGGTAGCTGGTCATTGACTCCCGCAGGCTCTGTGGTAGCTGGTCGCTAGCCCCCGCTAGCTCTGTGGTAGCTGGTCGCTGGCTCCCACCGGCTCTGTGGCAGCTGGTCGCTAGCCCCCCCGCTAGCTCTGTGGTAGCTGGTCGCTGACTCCTGCTGGCTCTGTGGTAGCTGGTCGCTAGCCCCGCTAGCTCTGTGGTAGCTGGTCGCTGACTCCAGCTGGCTCAGTGGTAGCCGGTCGCTGACTCCCGCTAGCTCTGTGGTAGCTGGTCGCTGACTCCCGCTGGCTCTGTGGTAGCTGGTCGCTGACTCCCGCTGGCTCTGTGGTAGCTGGTCGCTGACTCCCGCTGGCTCTGTGGTAGCTGGTCGCTGACTCCCGCTGGCTCTGTGGTAGCTGGTCGCTGACTCCCTCTGGCTCTGTGGTAGCTGGTCGCTGACTCCCGCTGGCTCTGTGGTAGACGGTCGCTAGCCGCCACTAGTTCTGTGGTAGCTGGTCGCTGACTCCTGCTGGCTCTGTGGTAGCTGGTCGCTGACTCCCGCTGGCTCTGTGGTAGCCGGTCGCTAGGCCCCGCTAGCTCTGTGGTAGCTGGTCGCTGACTCCCGCTGGCTCTGTGGTAGCTGTCTCCCGCTGGCTCTGTGGTAGCTGGTCGCTGGCTCCCGCTGGCTCTGTGGTTGCTGGTCGCTGACTCCCGCTGGCTCTGTGGTAGCTGGTCGCTAGCCCCGCTAGCTCTGTAGTAGCTGGTCGCTGCTCCGCTGGCTCTGTGGTAGCTGGTGGCTGACTCGCGCTGGCTCTGTGGTAGCTGGTCGCTGGCTCCCGCTAGCTCTGTGGTAGCCGGTCGCTAGCCCCGCTGGCTCTGTGGTAGCTGGTCGCTGACTCCCGCTGGCTCTGTGGTAGCTGGTCGCTGACTCCCGCTGGCTCTGTGGTAGCTGGTCGCTGGCTCCCGCTGGCTCTGTGGTAGCTGGTCGCTGACTCCGCTGGCTCTGTGTAGTAGCTGGTCGCTAGACTCCCCGCTGGCTCTGTGGTAGCTGGTCGCTGACTCCCGCTGGCTCTGTGGTAGCTGGTCGCTGACTCCGCTGGCTCTGTGGTAGCTGGTCGCTGACTCCCGCTGGCTCTGTGGTAGCAGTCGCTGACTCCCGCTGGCTCTGTGGTAGCCGGTCGCTGACTCCCGCTGGCTCTGTGGTAGCTGGTCGCTGACTCCCGCTGGCTCTGTGGTAGCTGGTCGCTGACTCCCGCTGGCTCTGTGGTAGCTGGTCGCTGACTCCCGCTGGCTCTGTGGTAGCCGGTCGCTGACTCCCGCTGGCTCTGTGGTAGCTGGTCGCTGACTCCCGCTGGCTCTGTGGTAGCTGGTCGCTGACTCCCGCTGGCTCTGTGGTAGCTGGTCGCTGACTCCCGCTGGCTCTGTGGTAGCTGGTCGCTGACTCCCGCTGGCTCTGTGGTAGCTGGTCGCTAGCCCCGCTAGCTCTGTGGTAGCTGGTCGCTGACTCCCGCTGGCTCTGTGGTAGCTGGTCGCTGACTCCTGCTGGCTCTGTGGTAGCAGGACGCTGACTCCCGCTGGCTCTGTAGTAGCTGGTCGCTGACTCCGCTGGCTCTGTGGTAGCTGGTCGCTGACTCCGCTGGCTCTGTGGTAGCTGGTCGCTGACTCCCGCTGGCTCTGTGGTAGCTGGTCGCTGACTCCCGCTGGCTCTGTGGTAGCTGGTCGCTGACTCCCGCTGGCTCTGTGGTAGCTGGTCGCTGACTCCCGCTGGCTCTGTGGTAGCTGGTCGCTGACTCCCGCTGGCTCTGTGGTAGCGGGTCGCTGACTCCCGCTGGCTCTGTGGTAGTCGCTCGCCGGCTCCCGCTGGCTCTGTGGTAGCCGCTCGCTGACTCCCGCTGGGTGTGTGGTAGCTGGTTGCTGGCTCCCGCTGGCTCTGTGGTAGCTGGTCGCTGACTCCGCTGGCTCTGTGGTAGCCGCTGACTCCCGCTAGCTCTGTGGTAGCTGGTCGCTGACTCCCGCTGGCTCTGTGGTAGCCTGGTCGCTGACTCCCGCTGGCTCTGTGGTAGCTGGTCGCTGGCTCGCTGGCTCTGTGGTAGCTCGCTGACTCCGCTAGCTCTGTGGTAGCTGGTCGCTGACTCCCGCTAGCTCTGTGGTAGCTGGTCGCTGACTCCCGCTGGCTCTGTGGTAGCTGGTCGCTGACTCCCGCTGGCTCTGTGGTAGCTGGTCGCTAGCCCCCCCTAGCTCTGTGGTAGCTGGTCGCTGACTCCCGCTGGCTCTGTGGTAGCTGGTCGCTGACTCCCGCTGGCTCTGTGGTAGCTGGTCGCTGACTCCCGCTGGCTCTGTGGTAGCTGGTCGCTGACTCCCGCTGGCTCAGTGGTAGCTGGTCGCTGACTCCCGCTGGCTCTGTGGTAGCTGGTCGCTGACTCCCGCTGGCTCTGTGGTAGCTGGTCGCTGGCTCCCGCTGGCTCTGTGGTAGCTGGTCGCTGACTCCCGCTGGCTCTGTGGTAGCTGGTCGCTGACTCCCGCTGGCTCTGTGGTAGCTGGTCGCTGACTC
Organism: Scarus forsteni; assembly: GCA_036419115.1. Classification (NCBI taxonomy): domain Eukaryota; kingdom Metazoa; phylum Chordata; class Actinopteri; order Labriformes; family Labridae; genus Scarus; species Scarus forsteni. Next base: position 2,417,294 of record JAZDUH010000011.1, read on the forward strand.
CCGCTGGCTCTGTGGTAGCTGGTCGCTGACTCCCGCTGGCTCTGTGGTAGCTGGTCGCTAGCCCCCGCTATCTCTGTGGTAGCCGGTCGCTGACTCCCGCTGGCTCTGTGGTAGCCGGTCGCTAGCCCCCGCTAGCTCTGTGGTAGCTGGTCGCTGACTCCCGCTGGCTCTGTGGTAGCTGGTCGCGGACTCCCGCTGGCTCTGTGGTAGCTGGTCGGCGGACTCCCGCTGGCTCTGTGGTAGCTGGTCGCTGACTCCCGCTGGCTCTGTGGTAGCTGGTCGCTGACTCCCGCTGGCTCTGTGGTAGCTGGTCGCTGACTCCCGCTGGCTCTGTGGTAGCTGGTCGCTGACTCCCGCTGGCTCTGTGGTAGCTGGTCGCTGACTCCCGCTGGCTCTGTGGTAGCCAGTCGCTGACTCCCCGCTAGCTCTGTGGTAGCTGGTCGCTGACTCCTGCTGGCTCTGTGGTAGCTGGTCGCTAGCCCCGCTCCGCTGGCTCTGTAGTAGCTGTGTTAGCCGGTCGCTGACTCCTGAGGGCTCTGTGGTAGCCGGTCGCTAGCCCCCGCTAGCTCTGTGGTAGCTGGCCGCTGACTCCAGCTGGCTCAGTGGTAGCTGGTCGCTAACTCTCGCTAGCTCTGTGGTAGCTGGTCGCTGACTCCCGCTGGCACTGTGGTAGCTGATCGCTGACTCCCGCTGGCTCTGTGGTAGCTAGTCGCTGAGCCCCGCTAGCTCTGTGGTAGCTGGTCGCTGACTCCGCTGGCTCTGTGGTAGTTGGTCGCTGGCTCCCGCTGGCTCTGTGGTAGCCGGTCGCTGACTCCCGCTGGCGCTTTATTAGCTGGTCGCCGACACCCTCTGGCTCTGTGGTAGCTGGTGGCTGACTCCCGCTGGCTCTGTGGTAGCTGGTCGCTGACTCCCGCTGGCTCTGTGGTAGCTGGTCACTGACTCCCTCTGGCTCTGTGATAGCCGGTCGCTGGCTCCCGCTGGCTCTGTGGTAGCCGGTCGATGACTCCCAATGGCTCTGTGGTAGCTCGTCGCTGACTCCCGCTGGCTCTGTGGTAGCTGATCGCTGACTCCGCTGGCTCTGTGGTAGCTGGTCGCTAGCCGCTAGCTCTGTGGTAGCTGGTCGCTGACTCCCGCTGGCTCTGTGGTAGCTGGTCGCTGGCTCCCGCGGGCTCTGTGGTAGCTGGTCGCTGGCTCCCGCGGGCTCTGTGGTAGCTGGTCGCTGACTCCCGCTGGCTCTGTGGTAGCTGGTCGCTGACTCCGCTGGCTCTGTGGTAGCTGGTCGCTGACTCCCCTCTGTGGTCTGTGGTAGCTGGTCGCTGACTCCCGCTGGCTCTGTGGTAGCTGAGTCGCTGACTCCCGCTGGCTCAATGGTAGCTGGTCGCTGACTCCCGCTGGCTCTGTGGTAGCTGGTCGCTGACTCCCGCTAGCTCTGTGGTAGCTGGTCGCTGACTCCCACTGGCTCTGTGGTAGCTGGTCCCTGACTCCCGCTGGCTCTGTGGTAGCCGATCGCTAGCCCCCGCTAGCTCTGTGGTAGATGGTCGCTGACTCCCGGTGGCTCTGTGGTAGCCAGTCGCTAGCCCCCGCTAGCTCTGTGGTAGCTGGTCGCTGACTCCCGCTGGCTCTGTGGTAGCTGGTCGCTGACTCCCGCTGGCTCTGTGGTAGCTGGTCGCTGGCTCCGGCTGCCTCTGTGGTAACTGGTCGCTGACTCCCGGTGGCTCTGTGGGAGCCGGTCGCTGACTCCCGCTGGCTCAGTGGTAGCTGGTCGCTGGCCCCCACTGGCTCTGTGGCAGCTGGTCGCTAGCCCCCACTAGCTCTGTGGTAGCTGGTCGCTGACTCCTGCTGGCTCTGTGGTAGCTGGTCGCTGACTCCCGCTGGCTCTGTGGTAGCCGGTCCCTAGCCCCCGATACCTCTGTGGTAGCCGGTCGCTGACTCCCAATGGCTCTATGTCGTAGCTGGTCGCTAGCCCCCGCTAGCTCTGTGGTAGCTGGTCGCTGACTCCCGCTGGCTCTGTGGTAGCTGGTCGCTAGCCCCCGCTGGCTCTGTGGTAGCCTGTCGCTGACTCCCGCTGGCTCTGTGGTAGCTGGTCGCTGACTCCTGCTGGCTCAGTGGTAGCTGGTCGCTGACTCCGCTAGCTCTGTGGTAGCTGGTCGCTGACTCCGCTGGCTCTGTGGTAGCTGGTCGCTGACTCCGCTGGCTCTGTGGTAGCTGGTCGCTGACTCCCGCTGGCTCTGTGGTAGCTGGTCGCTGACTCCCTTGGCTCTGTGGTAGCTGGTCGCTGACTCCCGCTAGCTCTGTGGTAGCCGGTCGCTGACTCCCGCTGACTCCCGCTGGCTCTGTGGTAGCTGGTCGCTGAATCCCGCTGGCTCTGTGGTAGCTGGTCGCTCCCGCTGGCTCTGTGGTAGCTGGTCGCTGACTACTGCTGGCTCTGTGGTAGTTGGTCGCTGACTCCCGCTGGCTCTGTGGTAGCTGGTCGCTGACTCCCGCTGAATCTGTGGTAGCTGGTCGCTGACTCCCGCTGGCTCAGTGGTAACTGGTCGCTGACTCCCTCTGGCTCTGTGGTAGCTGGTCGCTGACTCCCGCTGGCTCTGTGGTAGCTGGTCGCTGACTCCCGCTGGCTCTGTGGTAGCTGGTCGCTGGCTCCCGCTGGCTCTGTGGTAGCTGGTCGCTGACTCCCGCTGGCTCTGTGGTAGCTGGTCGCTGACTCCCGCTGGCTCTGTGGTAGCTGATCGCTGACTGCCGCTGGCTCTGTGGTAGTCGGTCGCTGACTCCGCTGGCTCTGTGGTAGCTGATCGCTAGCCCCGCTAGCTCTGTGGTAGCGATCGCTGACTCCGCTGGCTCTGTGGTAGCTGGTCGCTGACTCCCGCTGGCTCTGTGGTAGCTGGTCGCTGACTCCCGCTGGCTCTGTGGTAGCTGGTCGCTGACTCTCGCTGGCTCTGTGGTAGCTGGTGGCTAGACCCCGCTAGCTCTGTGGTAGCCGGTCGCTGACTCCCGCTGGCTCTGTGGTAGCTGGTCGCTGACTCCCGCTGGCTCTGTGGTAGTTGGTCGCTGACTCCCGCTGGCTCAGGGGTAGCTGGTCGCTGACTCCGCTGGCTCTGTGGTAGCTGGTCGCTGACTCCCGCTGGCTCTGTGGTAGCAGTCGCTGACTCCCGCTAGCTCTGTGGTAGCTGGTCGCTGACTCCCGCTGGCTCTGTGGTAGCAGTCGCTAGCCCCCGCTAGCCCTGCGGTAGCCGATCGCTGACCCCCGCTGGCCCTGTGGTAGCTGGTCGCTGACCCCCTCTGGCTCTGTGGGTAGCTGGTCTCTGAATCCTGCTGGCTCTGTGGTAGCTGGTTGCTGACTCCCGCTGGCTGTGTGGTAGCTGATGGTCGCTGACTCACGCTGGCTCTCTGGTAGCTGGTCGCTGACTCCCGCTGGCTCTGTGGTAGGTGGTCGCTGACTCCCGCTGGCTCTGTGGTAGCTGGTCGCTGACTCCGCTGGCTCTGTGGTAGCTGGTCGCTGACTCCGCTGGCTCTGTGGTAGCTGGTCGCTGACTCCCTGGCTCTGTGGTAGCTGGTCGCTGACTCCGCTGGCTCTGTGGTAGCTGGTCGCTAGCCCCGCTAGCTCTGTGGTAGCTGGTCGCTGACTCCCGCTGGCTCTGTGGTAGCTGGTCGCTGACTCCCCACTGGCTCTGTGGTAGCTGGTCGCTGGACTCCCGCTGGCTCTGTGGTAGCTGGTCGCTGACTCCGCTGGCTCTGTGGTAGCTGGTCGCTGACTCCCGCTGGCTCTTTGGTAGCTGGTCGCTGACTCCCGCTGGCTCAGTGGTAGCTGGTCGCTGACTCCCGCTGGCTCAGTGGTAGCTGGTCGCTGACTCTCGCTGGCTCTGTGGTAGCTGGTCGCTGACTCCCAATGGCTCTGTGGGAGCTGGTCGCTGACTCCGCTGGCTCTGTGGTAGCTGGTTGCTGACTCGTGGTAGCTGGTCGCTGACTCCGCTGGCTCTGTGGTAGCTGGTCGCTGACTCCCGCTGGCTCAATGGTAGCTGGTCGCTGACTCCCGCTGGCTCTGTGGTAGCCGGTCCCTAGCCCCCGCTAGCTCTGTGGTAGCTGGTCGCTGACTCCCGCTGGCTCTGTGGTAGCTGGTCGCTGGCTCCCGCTGGCTCTGTGGTAGCTGGTCGCTGACTCCCGCTGGCTGTGGTAGCTGGTCGCTGACTCCCGCTGGCTCTGTGGTAGCCGGTCGCTGACTCCCGCTGGCTCTGTGGTAGCTGGTCGCTGACTCCGCTGGCTCTGTGTGGTAGCTGGTCGCTAGCCCCGCTATCTCTGTGGTAGCTGGTCGCTGACTCCGCTGGCTCTGTGGTAGCTGGTCGCTGACTCCCGCTGGCTCTGTGGTAGCTGGTCGCTGACTCCCGCTGGCTCTGTAGCTGGTCGCTGACTCCGCTGGCTCTGTGGTAGCCGTCGCTAGCCCCGCTAGCTCTGTGGTAGCTGGTCGCTGACTCCCGCTAGCTCTGTGGTAGCTGAGTCGCTGACTCGCTGGCTCTGTGGTAGCTGGTCGCTAGCCCCGCTAGCTCTGTGGTAGCTGGTCGCTGACTCCGCTGGCTCTGTGGTAGCTGGTCGCTGAGCTCCCGCTAGCTCTGTGGTAACTGGTCGGTGACCTCCGCTGGCTCTGTGGTAGCTGGTCGCTGACTCCGCTGGCTCTGTGGTAGCTGTCGCTGACTCCCGCTGGCTCTGTGGTAGCTGGTCGCTGACTCCCGCTGGCTCTGTGGTAGCTGGTCGCTGACTCCCGCTAGCTCTGTGGTAGCTGGTCGCTGACTCCCGCTGGCTCAGTGGTAGCTGGTCGCTGACTCCCGCTGGCTCTGTGGTAGCTGGTCGCTGACTCCCGCTGGCTCTGTGGTAGCTGGTCGCTGGCTCCCGCTAGCTCTGTGGTAGCCGGTCGCTGGCTCCCGCTGGCTCTGTTGTAGCCGGTCACTGACTCCCGCTGGCTCTGTGGTAGCTGGTCGCCCCGCTAGCTCTGTGGTAGCTGGTCGCTGACTCCCGCTGGCTCTGTGTGGTAGCTGGTCGCTGACTCCGCTGGCTCTGTGGTAGCTGGTCGCTGACTCCCGCTGGCTCAGTGGTAGCTGGTCGCTGACTCCCGCTGGCTCTGTGGTAGCAGTCGCTGACTCCGCTAGCTCTGTGGTAGCTGGTCGCTGACTCCGCTGGCTCTGTGGTAGCTGATCGCTGACTCCCGCTGGCTCTGTGGTAGCTGGTCGCTAGACTCCCGCTAGCTCTGTGGTAGCTGGTCGCTGACTCCCGCTGGCTCTGTGGTAGCTGGTCGCTGACTCCGCTGGCTCTGTGGTAGCTCTGTGGTAGCTGGTCGCTGACTCCGCTGGCTCTGTGGTAGCTGGTGGCTGACTCCAGCTGGCTCTGTGGTAGCTGGTCGCTGTCTCCCGCTGGGTCTGTGGTAGCTGGTCCCTGACTCCCGCTAGCTCTGTGGTAGCTGATCGCTGACTCCCGCTGGATCTGTGGTAGCTGGTCGCTGACTCCCGCTGGCTCTGTGGTAGCCGGTCGCTAGCCCCCGCTAGCTCTGTGGTAGCTGGTCGCTGACTCCCGCTGGCTCTGTGGTAGCTGGTCGCTGACTCCCGCTGGCTCTGTGGTAGCTGGTCGCTGACTCCCGCTGGCTCTGTGGTAGCTGGTCGCTGACTCCCGCTAGCTCTGTGGTAGCCGGTCGCTGACTCCCGCTGGCTCTGTGGTAGCTGGTCGCTGACTCCCGCTGGCTCTGTGGTAGCTGGTCGCTAGCCCCCACTAGCTCTGTGGTAGCTGGTCGCTGACTCCCACTGGCTCTGTGGTCGCTGGTCGCTGACTGCTGCTGGCTCTGTGGTAGCCGGTCGCTAGCCCCCGCTAGCTCTGTTGTAGCTGGTCGCTGACTCCCAATGGCTCTGTGGTAGCTGGTCGCTGGCTCCCGCTGGCTCTGTGGTAGCTGGTCGCTGACTCCCGCTGGCTCTGTGGTAGCTGGTCGCTAGCCCCGCTAGCTCTGTGGTAGCCGGTCGCTGAATCCCGCTGGCTCTGTGGTAGCCGGTCGCTGTCTCCCCTTGGCTCTGTGGTAGTTGGTTGCTAGCCCCGCTAGCTCTGTGGTAGCTGGTCGCTGACTCCCTGGCTCTGTGGTAGCTGGTCGCTGACTCCCAATGGCTCTGTGGTAGCTGGTCGCTAGCCTCCCGCTGGCTCTGTGGTACCTGGTCGCTGACTGCCGCTGGCTCTGTGGTACCTGGTCGCTGACTCCCGCTGGCTCAGTGGTAGCTGGTCGCTGACTCCCGCTGGCTCTGTGGTAGCTGGTCGCTGACTGCCGCTGGCTCTGTGGTCGCCGGTCGCTAGCCCCCGCTAGCTCTGTGGTAGCAGGTCGCTGACTCCCGCTGGCTCTGTGGTAGCCGGTCGCTAGGCCCCGCTAGCTCTGTGGTAGCTGGTCGCTGACTCCCGCTGGCTCTGTGGTAGCTGGTTGCTGACTCCCGCTGGCTCTGTGGTAGCTGGTCGCTGACTCCCGCTGGCTCTGTGGTAGCTGGTCGCTGACTCCCGCTGGCTCTGTGGTAGCTGGTCGCTGACTCCGAATGGCTCTGTGGTAGCCGGTCGCTGGCACCAGCTAGCTCTGTGGTAGCTGGTCGCTGACTCCCGCTGGCTCTGTGGTAGCTGGTCGCTGACTCCCGCTGGCTCAGTGGTAGCTGGTCGCTGACTCCCGCTGGCTCTGTGGTAGCTGGTCGCTGCCCTCGCTGGCTCTGTGGAAGCTGGTCGCTGACTCCCAATATCTCTGTGGTAACCGGTCGCTGACTCCCACAGGCTCTGTGGTAGCCGGTCGCTAGCCTCCCGCTAGCTCTGTGGTAGCTGGTCGCTGACTCCCGCAGGCTCAGTGGTAGCTGGTGGCTGACTCCCGCTGGCTCTGTGGTAGCCGGTCGCTAGCCCCCGCTAGCTCTGTGGTAGCTGGTCGCTGACTCCCGCTGGCTCTGTGGTAGCTGGTCGCTGACTCCCGCTGGCTCTGTGGTAGCTGGTCGCTGACTCCCGCTGGCTCTGTGGTAGCTGGTCGCTAGCCCCCGCTAGCTCTGTGGTAGCTGGTCGCTGACTCCCACTGGCTCTGTGGTAGCTGGTCGCTGACTCCCGCTGGCTCTGTGGTAGCTGGTCGCTGACTCCCGCTGGCTCTGTGGTAGCTGGTCGCTGACTCCCGCTGGGTCTGTGGTAGCTGGTAGCTGGCTCCCGCTAGCGATGTGGTAGCTGGTCGCTGACTCCCACTGGCTCTGTGGTAGCTGGTCGCTGGCTCCCGCGGACTCTGTGGTAGCCGGTCGCTGACTCCCGCCGGCTCTGTGGTAGCTGGTCGCTGACTCCCGCTGGCTCTGTGGTAGCTGGTCGCTGACTCCCGCTGGCTCTGTGTGGTAGCTGGTCGCTGACTCCCGCTGGCTCTGTGGTAGCTGTCGCTGACTCCCTTCTGGCTCTGTGGTAGCTGATGCTGACTCCGCTGGCTCTGTGGTAGCTGGTCGCTGACTCCCGCTGGCTCTGTGGTAGCCGGCCGCTAGCCCCCACTAGCTCTGTGGTAGCTGGTCGCTGACTCCAACTGGCTCTGTGGTAGCCGGTCGCTGACTCCCGCTAGCTCTGTGGTAGCTGGTCGCTGACTCCCGCTGGCTCTGTGGTAGCTGGTCGCTGACTCCCGCTGGCTCTGTGGTAGCTGGTCGCTGACTCCCGCTGGCTCTGTGGTAGCTGGTCGCTAGCCCCCGCTAGCTCTGTGGTAGCTGGTCGCTGACTCCCGCTGGCTCTGTGGTAGCTGGTCGCTGACTCCCGCTGGCTCAGTGGTAGCTGGTCGCTGACTCCCGCTGGCTCTGTGGTAGCTGGTCGCTGACTCCCGCTGGCTCTGTGGTAGCTGGTCGCTGACTCCCGCTGGCTCAGTGGTAGCTGGTCGCTGACTCCCGCTGGCTCTGTGGTAGCTGGTCGCTGACTCCCGCTGGCTCTGTGGTAGCCGGTAGCTGACTCCCGCTGGCTCTGTGGTAGCTGGTCGCTGACTCCCGCTGGCTCTGTGGTAGCTGGTCGCTAGCCCCCGCTAGCTCTGTGGTAGCTGGTCGCTGACTCCCGCTGGCTCTGTGGTAGCTGGTCGCTGACTCCCGCTGGCTCTGTGGTAGCTGGTCGCTGACTCCCGCTGGCTCTGTGGTAGCTGGTCGCTGACTCCCGCTGGCTCTGTGGTAGCTGGTCGCTGACTCCGCTGGCTCTGTGGTAGCTGGTCGCTGACTCCTCGGCTCTGTGGTAGCCGGTCGCTAGCCCCGCTAGCTCTGTGGTAGCTGGTCGCTGACTCCCGCTGGCTCTGTGGTAGCTGGTCGCTGACTCCCGCTAGCTCTGTGGTAGCTGGTCGCTGACTCCCGCTGGCTCTGTGGTAGCTGGTCGCTGACTCCCGCTGGCTCTGTGGTAGCTGGTCGCTGACTCCCGCTGGCTCTGTGGTAGCTGGTCGCTGACTCCCGCTGGCTCTGTGGTAGCTGGTCGCTGACTCCCGCTGGCTCTGTGGTAGCTGATCGCTGACTAGCTCTGTGGTAGCAGTGCTGACTCCCTTCTGGCTCTGGTAGCTGATCGCTGACTCCCGCTGGCTCTGTGGTAGCTGGTCGCTGACTCCCGCTGGCTCTGTGGTAGCTGGTCGCTGACTCCCGCTGGCTCTGTGGTAGCTGTTCGCTGACTCCCGCTGGCTCTGTGGTAGCTGGTCGCTGGCTCCCGCTGGCTCTGTGGTAGCCGGTCGCTGACTCCCCCTGGCTCTGTGGCAGGTGGTCGCTGACTCCCTGGCTCTGTGGTAGCTGGTCGCTGACTCCGCTGGCTCTGTGGTAGCCGGTCGCTAGCCCCCGCTATCTCTGTGGTAGCCGGTCGCTGACTCCCAATGGCTCTGTGGTAGCTGGTCGCTAGCCCCCGCTAGCTCTGTGGTAGCTGGTCGCTGACTCCCGCTGGCTCAGTGGTAGCTGGTCGCTGACTCCCGCTGGCTCTGTGGTAGCCGGTCGCTAGCCCCCGCTAGCTCTGTGGTAGCTGGTCGCTGACTCCCGCTGGCTCTGTGGTAGCTGGTCGCTGCCTCCGCTAGCTCTGTGGTAGCTGGTCGCTGACTCCCGCTGGCTCTGTGGTAGCTGGTCGCTGACTCCCGCTGGCTCTGTGGTAGCTGGTCGCTGACTCCCGCTGGCTCTGTGGTAGCTGATCGCTGACTCCCGCTGGCTCTGTGGTAGCTGGTCGCTGACTCCCGCTGGCTCTGTGGTAGCTGGTCGCTGACTCCCGCTGGCTCTGTGGTAGCTGGTCGCTGACTCCCGCTGGCTCTGTGGTAGCTGGTCGCTGACTCCCGCTGGCTCTGTGGTAGCTGGTCGCTGACTCCCGCTGGCTCTGTGGTAGCTGATCGCTGACTCCCGCTAGCTCTGTGGTAGCTGGTCGCTGACTTCCGCTGGCTCAGTGGTAGCTGGTCGCTGACTCCCGCTGGCTCTGTGGTAGCCGGTCGCTAGCCCCCCGCTAGCTCTGTGGTAGCTGGTCGCTGACTCCCGCTGGCTCTGTGGTAGCTGGTCGCTGACTCCCGCTGGCTCTGTGGTAGCTGGTCGCTGACTCCCGCTGGCTCTGTGGTAGCTGGTCGCTGACTCCCGCTGGCTCTGTGGTAGCTGGTCGCTGACTCCCGCTGGCTCTGTGGTAGCTGGTCGCTGACTCCGCTGGCTCTGTGGTAGCTGGATGCTGACTCCCGCTGGCTCTGTGGTAGTAGGTCGCTGACTCCCGCTGGCTCTGTGGTAGCTGGTCGCTGACTCCCGCTGGCTCTGTGGTAGCTGGTCGCTGACTCCGCTGGCTCAGTGGTAGCTGGTCGCTGACTCCCGCTGGCTCTGCGGTAGCTGAGTCGCTGACTCCGCTAGCTCTGTGGTAGCTGGTCGCTGACTCCCGCTGGCTCTGTGGTAGCTGGTTGCTGACTCCCGCTGGCTCTGTGGTAGCTGGTCGCTGGCTCCCGCTGGCTCTGTGGTAGCTGGTCGCTGACTCCCGCTGGCTCTGTGGTAGCTGGTCGCTGGCTCCCGCTGGCTCTGTGGTAGCTGGTCGCTGACTCCCGCTGGCTCTGTGGTAGCCGGTCGCTAGCCCACGCTAGCTCTGTGGTAGCTGGTCGCTGACTCCCGCTGGCTCAGTGGTAGCTGGTCGCTGGCTCCCGCTGGCTCTGTGGTAGCCGGTCGCTGACTCCCACTGGCTCAGTGGTAGCTGGTCGCTGACTTTCGCTGGCTCTGTGGTAGCTGGTCGCTGACTCCCGCTGACTCTGTGGTAGCCGGTCGCTGACTCCAGCTGGCTCTGTGGTAGCTGATCGCTGACTCCGCTAGCTCTGTGGTAGCCGGTCGCTGACTCCCGCTGGCTCTGTGGTACGCTGACTCCCGCTTGCTCTGTGGTAGCTGGTCGCTGACTCCCGCTGGCTCTGTGGTAGCTGGTCGCTGAATCCCGCGGGCTCTGTGGTAGCTGGTCGCTGACTCCGCTGGCTCTGTGGTAGCTGGTCGCTGAGCCCCGCTAGCTCTGTGGTAGCTGGTCGCTGACTCCGCTGGCTCTGTGGTAGCTGGTCGCTGACTCCCGCTGGCTCTGTGGTAGCTGGTCGCTGACTCCCACTGGCTCTGTGGTAGCTGGTCGCTAGTCCTGGCTAGCTCTGTGGTAGCTAGTCGCTGACTTCCGCTGGCTCTGTGGTAGGTGGTCCCTGACTCCCGCTGGCTCTGTGGTAGCTGGTCGCTGGCTCCCCGCTGGCTCTGTGGTAGCCGGTCGCTGGCTCCCGCTGGCTCTGTGGTAGCCGGTCGCTGACTCTCGCTGGCTCTGTGGTAGCCGGTCGCTGACTCCCGCTGGCTCAGTGGTAGCTGGTCGCTGACTCCCGCTGGCTCTGTGGTAGCTGTCGCTGACTCCCGCTGGCTCTGTGGTAGCTGGTCGCTGACTCGCTGGCTCTGTGGTAGCTGGTCGCTGACTCCCGCTGGCTCTGTGGTAGCTGGTCGCTGACTCCCGCTGGCTCTGTGGTAGCTGGTCGCTGACTCCCGCTGGCTCTGTGGTAGCTGGTCGCTGACTCCCGCTGGCTCTGTGGTAGCTGGTCGCTGACTCCCGCTAGCTCTGTGGTAGCTGGTCGCTGACTCCCGCTGGCTCTGTGGTAGCCGGTCGCTAGCCCCCGCTAGCTCTGTGGTAGCTGGTCGCTGACTCCCGCTGGCTCTGTGGTAGCCGGTCGCTAGCCCCCGCTAGCTCTGTGGTAGCTGGTCGCTGACTCCCGCTGGCTCTGTGGTAGCTGGTCGCTGACTCCCGCTGGCTCTGTGGTAGCTGGTCGCTGACTCCCGCTGGCTCTGTGGTAGCTGGTCGCTGACTCCCACTGGCTCTGTGGTAGCTGGTCGCTGGCTCCCGCTGGCTCTGTGGTAGCTGGTCGCTGACTCCCGCTGGCTCTGTGGTAGCTGGTCGCTGACTCCCAATGGCTCTGTGGTAGCCGGTCGCTAGCCCCCGCTAGCTCTGTGGTAGCTGGTCGCTGACTCCCGCTAGGTCTGTGTGACTCCCGCTGGCTCTGTGGTAGCTGGTCGCTGACTCCCGCTGGCTCTGTGGTAGCTGGTCGCTGACTCCCGCTGGCTCTGTGGTAGCTGGTCGCTGACTCCTGCTGGCTCTGTGGTAGCTGGTCGCTGACTCCCGCTGGCTCTGTGGTAGCTGGTCGCTGACTCCCGCTGGCTCTGTGGTAGCTGGTCGCTGACTCCCGCTGGCTCTGTGGTAGCTGTCGCTGACTCCGCTGGCTCTGTGGTAGCTGGTCGCTGACTCCCGCTGGCTCTGTGGTAGCTGGTCGCTGACTCCCGCTAGCTCTGTGGTAGCTGGTCGCTGACTCCCGCTGGCTCTGTGGTAGCTGGTCGCTGACTCCCGCTGGCTCTGTGGTAGCAGGTCGCTGACTCCCGCTGGCTCTGTGGTAGCTGGTCGCTGACTCCCGCTAGCTCTGTGGTAGCCGGTCGCTGACTCCCGCTGGCTCTGTGGTAGCTGGTCGCTGGCTCTCGCTGGCTCTGTGGTAGCTGAGTCGCTAGCCCCGCTGGCTCTGTGGTAGCTGGTCGCTGACTCCCGCTGGCTCTGTGGTAGCTGGTCGCTAGCCCGCTAGCTCTGTGGTAGCTCGTCGCTGACTCCCGCTGGCTCTGTGGTAGCCGGTCGCTGACTCCCGCTGGCTCTGTGGTAGCTGGTCGCTGACTCCCGCTGGGTAGCTGGTCGCTGACTCCCGCTGGCTCTGTGGTAGCTGGTCGCTGGCTCCCGCTGGCTCTGTGGTAGCTGGTCGCTGACTCCCGCTGGCTCTGTGGTAGCTGGTCGCTGACTCCCGCTGGCTCTGTGGTAGCTGGTCGCTAGCCCCCGCTAGCTCTGTGGTAGCTGGTCGCTGACTCCCGCTGGCTCTGTGGTAGCTGGTCGCTGACTCCCGCTGGCTCTGTGGTAGCTGGTCGCTGACTCCCGCTGGCTCTGTGGTAGCTGGTCGCTGACTCCCGCTGGCTCTGTGGTAGCTGGTCGCTGGCTCCCGCTGGCTCTGTGGTAGCTGTTCGCTGACTCCCGCTGGCTCAGTGGTAGCTGGTCGCTGACTCCCGCTGGCTCTGTGGTAGCCGGTCGCTAGCCCCGGCTAGCTCTGTGGTAGCTGGTCGCTGACTCCCGCTGGCTCTGTGGTAGCTGGTCGCTGACTGCCGCTAGTTCAGTGGTAGCTGGTCGCTGACTCCCGCTGGCTCAATGGTAGCTGGTCGCTGACTCCCGCTGGCTCTGTGGTAGCTGGTCGCTGACTCCCGCTGGCTCTGTGGTAGCTGGTCGCTGACTCCTGCTGGCTCTGTGGTAGCTGGTCGCTGACTCCCGCTGGCTCTGTGGTAGCTGGTCGCTGGCTCCCGCTGGCTCTGTGGTAGACGGTCGCTAGCCGCCACTAGTTCTGTGGTAGCTGGTTGCTGACTCCCGCTGGCTCTGTGGTAGCCGGTCGCTGACTCCTGCTGGCTCTGTGGTAGCCGGTCGCTAGCCCCCGCTAGCTCTGTGGTAACTGGTCGCTGACTCCCGCTGGCTCTGTGGTAGCCGGTCGCTGACTCCCGCTGGCTCTGTGGTAGCTGGTCGCTGACTCCCGCTGGCTCTGTGGTAGCTGGTCGCTGACTCCCGCTGGCTCTGTGGTAGCTGGTCGCTGACTCCCGCTGGCTCTGTGGTAGCTGGTCGCTGACTCCCGCTGGCTCTGTGGTAGCTGGTCGCTGACTCCTGCTGGCTCTGTGGTAGCTGGTCGCTGACTCTCGCTGGCTCTGTGGTAGCTGGTCGCTGACTCCCGCTGGCTCTGTGGTAGACGGTCGCTGACTCCTCAGCTCTGTGGTAGCTGGTCGCTGACTCCTGCTGGCTCTGTGGTAGCTGGTCGCAGACTCCCGCTGGCTCTGTGGTAGCCAGTCGCTAGCCCCCGCTAGCTCTGTGGTAGCTGGTCGCTGACTCCCGCTGGCTCTGTGGTAGCTGGTCGCTGACTCCCGCTGGCTCTGTGGTAGCTGGTCGCTGGCTCCGGCTGCCTCTGTGGTAACTGGTCGATGACTCCCGGTGGCTCTGTGGTAGCCGGTCGCTAGCCCGCGCGATCTCTGTGGTAGCCGGTCGCTGACTCCCAATGGCTCTGTGGAAGGTCTGTGGTCCCGCTGGCTCAGTGGTAGCTGGTCGCTGGCCCCCACTGGCTCTGTGGCAGCTTGTCGCTAGCCCCCACTAGCTCTGTGGTAGCTGGTCGCTGACTCCCGCTGGCTCTGTGGTAGCTGGTCGCTGACTCCCGCTGGCTCTGTGGTAGCTGGTCGCTGGCTCCCGCTGGCTCTGTGGTAGCCGGTCGCTGACTCCCGCTGGCTCTGTGGTAGCTGGTCGCTAGCCCCCGCTAGCTCTGTGGTAGCTGGTCGCTGACTCCCGCTGGCTCTGTGGTAGCTGGTTGCTAGCCCCCGCTAGCTCTGTGGTAGCTGGTCGCTGACTCCCGCTGGCTCTGTGGTAGCTGGTCGCTGACTCCTGCTGGCTCTGTGGTAGCCGGTCGCTAGCCCCCCCTAGCTCTGTGGTAGCTGGTCGCTGACTCCCACTGGCTCTGTGGTAGCCGGTCGCTGGCTCCCACTGGCTCTGTGGTAGCTGGTAACTGGCTCCCGCTGGCTCTGTGGTAGCCGGTCGCTGGTGTAGCGTCGCTAGCCCCCGCTAGCTCTGTGGTAGCTGGTCGCTGACTCCTGCGGGCTCTGTGGTAAATGGTCGCTGACTCCCGCTGGCTCTTTGGTAGCTGGTCGCTGACTCCCGCTGGCTCTGTGGTAGCTGGTCGCAAGCCACCCCTAGCTCTGTGGTAGCTGGTCGCTGACTTCCGCTGGCTCTTTGGTAGTTGGTCGCTGACTGACGCTGGCTCAGTGGTAGCTGGTCGCTGACTCCCGCTGAATCTGTGGTAGCTGGTCGCTGACTCCTCGCTTCTGTGGTAGCCGGTCGCTGACTCTGCTGGTTTCTGTGGTAGCCGGTCGCTAGCCCCCGCTGGCTCAGTGGTTGCTGGTCGCTGGCTCCCGCTGGCTCTGTGGTAGCCGGTGGCTGACTCCCAATGGCTCTGTTGTAGCCGGTCGCTAGCCCCCGCTGGCTCTGTGGTAGCCGGTCGCTGACTCGCTGGTTTCTGTGGTAGCTGGTCGCTGACTCCCGCCTGTTTCTGTGTTAGCTGGTCGCTGACTCCCGCTGGTTTCTGTGGTAGCTGGTCGCTGGCTCCCGCTGGCTCTGTGGCAGCTGGTCGCTAGCCCCCGCTAGCTCTGTGGTAGCTGTTCGCTGACTCCTGCTGGCTCTGTGGTAGCCGGTCGCCAGCCCCCGCTAGCTCTGTGGTAGCTGGTCGCTGACTCCCGCTGGCTCTGTGGTAGCTGGTCGCTGACTCCCGCTGGTTCTGTGGTAGCCGGTTGCTAGCCCCCGCTATCTCTGTGGTAGCCGGTCGCTGACTCCCAATGGCTCTGTGGTAGCCGGTCGCTAGCCCCCGCTAGCTCTGTGGTAACTGGTCGCTGACTGCCGCTGGCTCAGTGGTAGCTGGTCGCTGACTCCCGCTGGCTCTGTGGTAGCCGGTCGCTAGCCCACGCTAGCTCTGTGGTAGCTGGTCGCTGACTCCCACTGGCTCAGTGGCAGCTGGTCGCTGACTGCCGCTGGCTCTGTGGTAGCCAGTCGCTAGCCCCCGCTGGCTCTGTGGTAGCCGGTCGCTAGCCCCTGCTGGCTCACTGGTAGCCGGTCACTGACTCCCGCTGGCTCTGTGGTAGCTGGTCGCTGACTCCCGCTGGCTCTGTGGTAGCTGGTCGCTGACTCTCGCTGGCTCTGTGGTAGCCGGTCGCTAGCCCCCGCTATCTCTGTGGTAGCCAGTCGCTGACTCCCAATGGCTCTGTGGTAGCTGGTCGCTGGCTCAGTGGTAGCTGGTCACTGACTCCCGCTGGCTCAGTGGTAGCTGGTCGCTAGCCCCCGCTAGCTCTGTGGTAGCAGGTCGTTGACTCCCGCTGGCTAAGTGGTAGTTGGTCGCTGACTCCCGCTGGCTCTGTGGTAGCCGGTCGCTAGCCCCCGCTAGCTCTGTGGTAGCTGGTCGCTGACTCCCGCTGGCTCTGTGGTAGCTGGTCGCTGACTCCCGCTGGCTCTGTGGTAGCTGGTCGCTAGTCCCAGCTAGCTCTGTTGTAGCTGGTCGCTGACTCCCGCTGGCTCAGTGGTAGCTGGTCGCTGACTCCCCCTGGACGCCTAGGGAATCAATGCCTCTGAAACGCTTGTTTCAATTCGGGCACCATGTTACACCAACCGCCCACCAGGGGGCATAAGGACACTTATCTTAATTCAACTGGGGTGCCTAATTTGCTATTCGGGCACCTTCCGGAGCTCCGCCCCCCGCGGTCGCGCAGATTCAACCCCGGCACATCTCCTTCCACCGGGGGGACCTCCCCTTATGTAAGGGGACGCCCGGCGCCCGTTTTGAAACTAGGCTTCCCCGGCGGGTCCCAAAGTCAATCCGGGGGCGGCAGGTTCGCCCGGGGGGACTTTTTCTTTGAAAGTTTTGCCGACTTCAGGGGCACGCGCCCCGGCGGGTCCTAAAGTCAATCCGGGGGCGGCAGGTTCGCTCGGGGGGACTTTTTCTTTGAAAGTTTTGCCGACTTCAGGGGCACGCGCCCCGGCGGGTCCTAAAGTCAATCCGGGGGCGGCAGGTTCGCTCGGGGGGACTTTTTCTTTGAAAGTTTTGCCGACTTCAGGGGCACGCGCCCCGGCGGGTCCTAAAGTCAATCCGGGGGCGGCAGGTTCGCTCGGGGGGACTTTTTCTTTGAAAATTCTCCCGTCTAGGGGGGATGATCCCCGGCCGGGCCTAAAGTCAATCTGGGGTCCGCCGCGTCGATCTGGGGGACTGTTTCTTTGAAAATTCTCCCGACGGGTCGAGGTGACCCCTGGTCCGTCCGAGCATCGTTTTTTTCACTTTGTGCGACTTTTTAAGGAACGGCGCTCCCGATGGGACGGGGTGACCCCTGACCGCGCCCGAGTCAACGTTTGCCACTTTTTTTTATCACTTTGTGCTGCTTTTTGTCAGAACGGCCTCCCGATCAGTCAGTCAGCCCACTGTAGGTGCCTGACCTCGATGCCAAACACTTCTTTCCCATCTCGGAAGAATTTCTCGCCAAACCATCCCGGAAGAGTGTCCCATTGAAGGGAGACCTCCAGGGTGTTACCGGACTCGCCTTCGCCACGACCTTGTCAAAAGATCGATCCGACCGTCACGAAATTTTTAAAAGGCAGCACAGGGTGACTTGGTGACTGATTGTCGAAATTTGGATGAAGCAGCCAAACGCTAATGCATTTTTGGCTGCTTTGTCAATATAGGAAGTAACCCAAAGTGAATTAAGCCACTTAGGTGGGATGAGTCAACCAAGTCGTAGTGGGTGACTAAGTCATGCTGGGCTACATTTCCCATAAGAAATGGAGCCCCCAATGACTTAGTCACACAGTACGGCTTGGATGACTCTTCCGACGTGACTTTTGTCGACTAAGTCACTGGGGGCTCCCTTCGTTATGGGAAATATAGCCCAACAATCAGTTCTTTCGTGCCCCTGGTCCTCTGACAGTAAATCATGCTGGGCTACATTTCCCATAACAAAGGGAGCCCCCAATGACTTAGTCGACCAAGTCACGTCGGATGAGTCGACCAAGTCATATTGTGCCTCCTGATCAGTCGGTCCACTGTAGGTGCCTGACCTTGATGCTAACAACTTCTTTCCCATCTCAGGGGACTTTTTTTTGCCAAACCGTCTCGGAAAAGTGTCCCGGCGAAGGGAGACCTCCGGGGTGTTTCCAGACTCGCCTTCGCCATGACTTTGTCAAAAGATCAGTCCAACCGTCATGTAATTTTGAAAAAAGCAGCCCAGGGTGACTTAGTGACTAATTGTCCACATTTTGATGGAGCAGCCAAACACTAAGTCATTGGGGGCTTCATTGCCAGTGGGTAAAGTTATACCAAATTGAATTAGGGATCCAGTCGAGAGGGGCCACACTTTAGAATGTCAAAATGTAGCCCAGATTGAGCATGTCCACATTTTGATGGAGCAGCCAAACACTAAGTCATTGGGGGCTTCATTGCCAATGGGTAAAGTTATACCAAAGTGAATTAGGGATCCAGTCGAAAGGGGCTACACTTTATAATGTCAAAATGTAGCCCTTATTGAGCATTTTCAATATGGGCTACATTTTTACAGAAAATGGTGCCCATATTGAAAATCCTCAATAAGGGCTACATTTTGACATTATAAAGTGTAGCCCCTTTCGACTGATCCCTAATTCAATTCGGTATAACTTTACCCATTGACAATGTAGCCAAGTATAAATTAGTGTCTTGGGGCTACATTTCCCATAACAAAGGGAGCCCCCAATGACTTAGTCGACTGAGTCATGTTGGATGAGACAACTAAGTCAAAGTGTGACTAAGTCATGCTGGGCTACATTTCCCATAACAAAGGAGGCCCCCAGTGACTTGGTCGACCGAGTCATGTTGGATGAGTCAACCAAGTCATATTGTGTGACTAAGTCATGTTGGGTGAGTCGACTAAGTCATATTGTGGACCAAGTCATGTTGGGTGAGTCGACTGAGTCGTGTTGGGTGAGTCAGCTAAGTCATTGGGGGCTTCCTTTGTTATGGGAAATGTAGCCCAGCTTGACTTAGTCACACTCTATGACTTGGTTGACTCCTCCAACATGACTCAGTCGACTAAGTCATTGGGGGCTTCATTGTCAATGTGTAAAGTTATACCAACTTGAATTAGGGATCCAGTCGGCGGGGGCAACACTTTTACAATGTCAAAATGTTGCCCAGATTGAGCATGTCCACATTTTGATGGAGCAGCCAAACACTAAGTGAATTAGGGATCCAGTCGAAAGGGGCTACACTTTATAATGTCAAAATGTAGCCCTTATTGAGCATTTTCAATATGGGCTACATTTTTACAGAAAATGGTGCCCATATTGAAAATCCTCAATAAGGGCTACATTTTGACATTATAAAGTGTAGCCCCTTTCGACTGGATCCCTAATTCAATTCGGTATAACTTTACCCATTGACAATGTAGCCAAGTATAAATTAGTGTCTTGGGGCTACATTTCCCATAACAAAGGGAGCCCCCAATGACTTAGTCGACTGAGTCATGTTGGATGAGACAACTAAGTCAAAGTGTGACTAAGTCATGCTGGGCTACATTTCCCATAACAAAGGAAGCCCCCAGTGACTTGGTCGACCGAGTCATGTTGGATGAGTCAACCAAGTCATATTGTGTGACTAAGTCCTGTTGGGTGAGTCGACTAAGTCATACTGTGGACCAAGTCATGTTGGGTGAGTCGACTGAGTCGTGTTGGGTGAGTCAACTAAGTCATTGGGGGCTTCCTTTGTTATGGGAAATGTAGCCCAGCTTGACTTAGTCACACTCTATGACTTGGTTGACTCCTCCAACATGACTCAGTCGACTAAGTCATTGGGGGCTTCATTGTCAATGTGTAAAGTTATACCAACTTGAATTAGGGATCCAGTCGAGCGGGGCAACACTTTACAATGTCAAAATGTTGCCCAGATTGAGCATGTCCACATTTTGATGGAGCAGCCAAACACTAAGTCATTGGGGGCTTCATTGCCAATGGGTAAAGTTATACCAAAGTGAATTAGGGATCCAGTCGAAAGGGGCTACACTTTATAATGTCAAAATGTAGCCCTTATTGAGCATTTTCAATATGGGCTACATTGTTACAGAAAATGGTGCCCATATTGAAAATGCTCAATAAGGGCTACATTTTGACATTATAAAGTGTAGCCCCTTTCGACTGGATCCCTAATTCAATTCGGTATAACTTTACCCATTGACAATGTAGCCAAGTATAAATTAGTGTCTTGGGGCTACATTTCCCATAACAAAGGGAGCCCCCAATGACTTAGTGTCAGAGTACCAGGGGCACGAAAGAACTGATTGCTGGGCTACATTTCCCATAACAAAGGAAGCCCCCAATGAGTTAGTTAGTCGATTGAGTCATGTTGGATGAGTCAACTGTCAGAGGGTGACTAGGTCATGCTGGGCTACATTTCCCATAACAAAGGGAGCCCCCAATGAGTTAGTTAGTCGATTGAGTCATGTTGGATGAGTCAACTGTCAGAGGGTGACTAGGTCATGCTGGGCTACATTTCCCATAACAAAGGGAGCCCCCAATGACTTAGTGTCAGAGTACCAGGGCGAAAAAGAACTGATTGCTGGGCTACATTTCCCATAACAAAGGAAGCCCCCAATGAGTTAGTTAGTCGATTGAGTCATGTTGGATGAGTCAACTGTCAGAGGGTGACTAGGTCATGCTGGGCTACATTTCCCATAACAAAGGGAGCCCCCAATGACTTAGTGTCAGAGTACCAGGGGCACGAAAGAACTGATTGCTGGGCTACATTTCCCATAACAAAGGAAGCCCCCAATGAGTTAGTTAGTCGATTGAGTCATGTTGGATGAGTCAACTGTCAGAGGGTGACTAGGTCATGCTGGGCTACATTTCCCATAACAAATGGAGCCCCCAATGACTTAGTGTCAGAGGACCAGGGGCACGAAAGAACTGATTGCTGGGCTAACTTTCCCAAAACAAAGGCAGCCCAAAATGACTTGGTGACTGATTGTTAAAATTTTAAAAAGTAGCCTGACATGGACTCAGTCATGGACTCAGTCATGGACTAGGACATGGACTCAGTCATGGATTCAGTCATGGGCTCAGGACCAGGGGCACGAAAGAAAAAATGGAGCACCAGGGGATGTAAAAAAGGTCCAGAGTGCCAGGGAGTACAAGGGGATGTAAATGAGGTCTAGAGTGCCAGGGGAACCTGTTTCTTAAAAAAAAAAAAAAAAAAGACCTCCAGGCTGGACAGGGGGTAGAGGCCTGATGCTTACCCGCAGACGAGCGCTCTCAGGCGGGTAAGACGACCGAGAAACTCCCCTCTCGCCTCTGGAGCTCCGTAAGTGACATCCCTTTAAATTCATTAAAAATCAGTGATTTCACCTAGGAGGCTGAAATTACAGTATGTTCATCGTGGGTACCCGTAGAATGTGTGTGCAAAAGATGGTTTAGCTCCGACCTTCCTAAGTGTCAAAGGTCACTAGTTTTAACCAAAGGTCAAGTCAAATAAAAGAAAAAGCCCTTTAAATTCATTCAAAACCAGTGATTTCACCTAGGAGGCTGAAGTTAGAGTATGTTCATCGTGGGTACATGTAGAATGAGTGTGCAAAAGATGGTTTAGCTGCGACCTTCCTAAGTGTCAAAGGTCAGGGAAAAGCATGTCAGAGGCCTAAATTAAGTCCCTTTAAATTCATAAAAAATCAATGCTTTCACCTAGGAGGCTGAAATTACACTATGTTCATCTTGGGTACATGTAGAATGTGTGTGCATAAGACTGTAGATGTGCAGCCTTTCTATGGGTCACAGAACAGGGAAAAGCACATCTGAGGCCTGTCATCCCTTTAAATTCATTAAAAATACTTCTTTTAGAGATATTGCTTTGATTTTTGAATATAGTGCATAACTCCACGTGCTTAATACTGCTGTTTTGGTCTCATCTCAATCAGCCAATCAGAAAGCTACTTAGCTTTCTCGACCAGTTAGGAACTCGGGGCTTTTTGCAGCGTGATCCTTGCCTGAAGTAAAGCTCAGATATCAAGTTTCAAACCATTCGGTCCATTTTTGTGGCCACGGCGAGCCGCCAAAGTCTGAAAAACGTAGACTTTGGAGCCCCGCCCCTCGAAAAGTACAAGGCCGATCGAGGTCCCGATGATGTCTTTCTACTCGTATAGGGACCCCCTACAACATATTAAAATTTCAGCCCCGCCGGACTTGTAGAAATAAATTTCCTCCAACCTGCCCAATTCTGTCAGAGGGTGTTGGAGGCATTAAGTCCAACACCCTGATTTATTTGGAAAGCTGGCAAACCAATTAAGAAAACTAAAAGACTTTGGAACTTGTTTTTTTTGCAGTGTCTTAGAGGGTCCTGAGCCTGACCTGTGTGCAAAATTTGGGATCTCTAGGGCCCCTGGGGGCCTCGTGAGGTCAGACAAGAGATCAGAATGAAGTAATGCCTAACGTCGGCCGTTTTTTATTAATTAAAAATCAATGCCTTGACCTAGGAGGCTGAAATTTGACTATGTTCATCGTGGGGACATGGGAAACCAGTCTGCAAAAGATCTTTTCAAACAAAAGAAAAAAAATACCTCCAGGCCGCACAGGGGGTAGAGGCCCGATGCTTACCCGCAGACGAGCGCTCTCAGGCGGGTAAGGCAACCGAGAATCTCCCCTCTCGCCTCTGGAGCTCCGTAAGTGACATCCCTTTAAATTCATTAAAAATCGATGCTTTGACCTAGGAGGCTGAAATTACAGTATGTTCATCGTGGGTACCTGTAGAATGTGTGTGCAAGAGATCTTTTCAAACAAAAGAAAAAAATACCTCCAGGCCAGAGAGGGGGTAGAGGCCTGATGCTTACACGCAGATGAGCACTCTCAGGCGGGTAAGACAACCGAGAATGTCCCCTCTCGCCTCTGGAGCTCCGTGAGTGACATCCTTTTAAATTCATTAAAAATCAATGCTTTGACCTAGGAGGCTGAAATTAGAGTATGTTCATCCTGGATACATGTAGAATGTGTGTGCAAAAGATCTTTTTAAAAAAAGAAAAAAAAAACCTCCAGGCCAGAGAGGGGGTAGAGGCCCGATGCTTACCCGCAGATGAGCACTCTCAGGCGGGTAAGACAACCGAGAATGTCCCCTCTCGCCTCTGGAGCTCCGTGAGTGGCATCTCTTTAAATTCATTAAAAATCAGTGGTTTCACCTAGGAGGCTGAAATTACACTATGTTCATCGTGGGTACCTGTAGAATGATTGTGCAAAAGATTGTAGACGTGCGACCTTCCTAAGTGTCAAAGGTCACGAGTTTTGACCAAAGGTCAAGTCCAATACAAGAAAAAATCCCTTTAAATTCATTAAAAATCGATGCTTTGACCTAGGAGGCTGAAATTACAGTATGTTCATCGTGGGTACCTGTAGAATGTGTGTGCAAGAGATCTTTTCAAACAAAAGAAAAAAATACCTCCAGGCCAGAGAGGGGGTAGAGGCCCGATGCTTACCCGCAGATGAGCACTCTCAGGCGGGTAAGACAACCGAGAATGTCCCCTCTCGCCTCTGGAGCTCCGTGAGTGACATCCTTTTAAATTCATTAAAAATCAATGCTTTGACCTAGGAGGCTGAAATTACAGTATGTTCATCCTGGATACACGTAGAATGTGTGTGCAAAAGATTGTAGACGTGCAACCTTCCTAAGTGTCAAAGGTCACGAGTTTTGACCAAAGGTCAAGTCAAATACAAGAAAAAATCCCTTTAAATTCATTAAAAATCAATGCTTTGACCTAGGAGGCTGAAATTTGACTATGTTCATCCTGGGTACATGTAGAATGAATGTGCAAAAGATGGTTTAGCTGGGACCTCTCCTAAGTGTCAAAGGTCAGGGAAAAGCATGTCAGAGGCCTAACTTAAATCCCTTTAAATTCATTAAAAATCAATGCTTTGACCTAGGAGGCTGAAATTTGACTATGTTCATCCTGGGTACATGTAGAATGAGTGTGCAAAAGATGGTTTAGCTGGGACCTTCCTTAGTGTCAAAGGTCAGGGAAAAGCACATCTGAGGCCTGTCATCCCTTTAAATTCATTAAAAATACTTCTTTTAGAGATATTGCTTTGATTTTTTAATAGAGTGCATAACTCCACGTGCTTAATATTACTGTTTTGGTCTCATCTCAATCAGCCAATCAGAAAGCTACTTAGCTTTCTCGACCAGTTAGGAACTCGGGGCTTTTTGCAGCGTGATCCTTGTCTAAAGTTAAGCTCAGATGTCAAGTTTCCAACCGTTTGGTCCATTTTTGTGGCCACAGCGAGCCGCCAAAGTCTGAAAAATGCAAACTTTGGAGCCCCGCCCCTCGAAAAGTACAAGGCCGATCGAGGCCCAGATGATGTCTTTCCGCTCGTATAGGGACCCCCTACAACATATAAAAATTTCAGCCCCGCCGGACTTGTAGAAATAAATGTCCTCCAAACTGCCCAATTCTGTCAGAGGGTGTTGGAGGCACTAAGTCCAACACCCTGATTTATTTGGAAAGCTGGCAAACCAATTAAGAAAACTAAGAGACTTGGGAACTTGGTTTTTTTGCAGTCTTGTAGAGGGTCCTGAGCCTGACCTGTGTGCAAAATTTGGGATCTCTAGGGCCCCTGGGGGCCTCGTGAGGTCAGACAAGAGATCAGAATGAAGTAATGCCTAACGTCGGCCGTTTTTTATTAATTAAAAATCAACGCTTTGACCTAGGAGGCTGAAATTTGAGTATGTTCATCGTGGGGACATGGGAAATCAGTCTGCAAAAGATCTTTTCCAAAAAAAGAAAAAAAAAATACCTCCAGGCTGGAGAGGGGGTAGAGGCCCGATGCTTACCCGCAGACGAGCGCTCTCAGGCGGGTAAGGCAACCGAGAATCTCCCCTCTCGCCTCTGGAGCTCCGTAAGTGACATCCCTTTAAATTCATTAAAAATCGATGCTTTGACCTAGGAGGCTGAAATTACAGTATGTTCATCGTGGGTACCTGTAGAATGTGTGTGCAAGAGATCTTTTCAAACAAAAGAAAAAAAATACCTCCAGGCCAGAGAGGGGGTAGAGGCCCGATGCTTACCCGCAGACGAGCGCTCTCAGGCGGGTAAGGCAACCGAGAATCTCCCCTCTCGCCTCTGGAGCTCCGTAAGTGACATCCCTTTAAATTCATTAGAAATCGATGCTTTGACCTAGGAGGCTGAAATTACAGTATGTTCATCGTGGGTACCTGTAGAATGTGTGTGCAAGAGATCTTTTCAAACAAATGAAAAAAATACCTCCAGGCCAGAGAGGGGGTAGAGGCCTGATGCTTACCCGCAGATGAGCACTCTCAGGCGGGTAAGACAACCGAGAATGTCCCCTCTCGCCTCTGGAGCTCCGTGAGTGGCATCTCTTTAAATTAATTAAAAATCAGTGGTTTCACCTAGGAGGCTGAAATTACACTATGTTCATCGTGGGTACCTGTAGAATGATTGTGCAAAAGATTGTAGACGTGCGACCTTCCTAAGTGTCAAAGGTCACGAGTTTTGACCAAAGGTCAAGTCAAATACAAGAAAAAATCCCTTTAAATTCATTAAAAATCAATGCTTTGACCTAGGAGGCTGAAATTTGACTATGTTCATCCTGGGTACATGTAGAATGAGTGTGCAAAAGATGGTTTAGCTGGGACCTCTCCTAAGTGTCAAAGGTCAGGGAAAAGCATGTCAGAGGCCTAACTTAAATCCCTTTAAATTCATTAAAAATCAATGCTTTGACCTAGGAGGCTGAAATTTGACTATGTTCATCCTGGGTACATGTAGAATGAGTGTGCAAAAGGTGGTTTAGCTGGGACCTTCCTTAGTGTCAAAGGTCAGGGAAAAGCACATCTGAGGCCTGTCATCCCTTTAAATTCATCAAAAATACTTCTTTTGGAGATATTGCTTTGATTTTTTAATAGAGTGCATAACTCCACGTGCTTAATATTACTGTTTTGGTCTCATCTCAATCAGCCAATCAGAAAGCTACTTAGCTTTCTCGACCAGTTAGGAACTCGGGGCTTTTTGCAGCGTGATCCTTGTCTAAAGTTAAGCTCAGATGTCAAGTTTCCAACCGTTTGGTCCATTTTTGTGGCCACAGCGAGCCGCCAAAGTCTGAAAAATGCAAACTTTGGAGCCCCGCCCCTCGAAAAGTACAAGGCCGATCGAGGCCCAGATGATGTCTTTCCGCTCGTATAGGGACCCCCTACAACATACTAAAATTTCAGCCCCACCGGACTTGTAGAAATAAATTTCCTCCAAACTGCCCAATTCTGTCAGAGGGTGTTGGAGGCACTAAGTCCAACACCCTGATTTATTTGGAAAGCTGGCAAACCAATTAAGAAAACTAAAAGACTTGGGAACTTGGTTTTTTTGCAGTCTTGTAGAGGGTCCTGAGCCTGACCTGTGTGCAAAATTTGGGATCTCTAGGGCCCCTGGGGGCCTCGTGAGGTCAGACAAGAGATCAGAATGAAGTAATGCCTAACGTCGGCCGTTTTTTATTAATTAAAAATCAGCGCTTTGACCTAGGAGGCTGAAATTTGAGTATGTTCATCGTGGGGACGTGGGAAATCAGTGTGCAAAAGATGGTAGATCTAAGCACATCTAAGTCATTTCGGGCCACATTTACCCTTGACAATGTAGCCGGTACTGACTCAAGTGACTGATTGTTGGAATTTTGAAAAAAGTTAGGCCCAAGTGACTTCCTCTCGTGCTAATCTGCCCCGTCCAAAAGTAGCACAGACTGAATTGATGCCCAAGTCATTATGAACAGGCCAAGTTGGAGTCATTTGTCTTAACGTTGGGAAACTTCTTTTTCCGACGTGCTGGGGGGCTCCGGGCCACCCCCGGGAAGGGGACCGGAGGACTCCGAGACCTCTCCGAGACATTTTGGGCCAAAGTGCTCCGAAGTGGGAAAAAAAGCCCGAGGTCGTGTCCGTGGGTCCTTCGCCGACGCCCTCCTTCGATCTGAGAGCATTCCGTGAAGTTTAAAAAAAAAATTGCCCGGATTGAAAAAATATTGCCCTCGGCCAACCCGGGGCCCGGCCGGAGGTCACCCTGCGCAATCGGGAGAAAAATTTGTTAAAACGTTCCCCGGAGTGAAAAACGGCGGTCCGGACGGACTTGGGGCGTGGCCTGGGGTCACCCCGACCCATCACGAGAATTTTCAAAGACAAGACTTCCACAAGGGTGACACATGTCCCCCGGGTTGAATGGGGCGGGGCCAGGGGTCGACCTGACCCATCACGAGAATTTTCAAAGACAAGACTTCCACAAGGGTGACACATGTCCCCCGGGTTGACTGTGGGGGGGCAGGGGTGGACCTGACCCATCACGTGAATTTTCAAAGACACTACTTCCACAAGGGTGACACACGTCCCCCAGGTTGACTGTGGGGGGGCAGGGGTGGACCTGACCCATCACGAGAATTTTCAAAGACACTACTTCCACAAGGGTGACACACGTCCCCCGGGTTGACTGTGGGGGGGCAGGGGTGGACCTGACCCATCACGAGAATTTTCAAAGACACTACTTCCACAAGGGTGATACATGTCCCCCGGGTTGAATGGGGCGTGGCAAAGACCGACCATTTGCATACATTAGCATATTTTCAGCAAAACGAGTTCTCATTCCATATGGGCACCAACAGTAAATTGGGGCACCCAAGGGTCAAGGCGTGGTCTCTGGCGCCAACTAGAGGTGTTGGGCTGAACTGGCGAAATTTGTCCCCCCTGTATACCCCAGTCCCCGGCGTTGAACTTCAACGGGGGGGAAGATTTGGAATGTTTCCCGAATGAACATTATTATGGGCACCCCATTGCATTTGGGGTCACCTTTGACGCAATGTATAACGGGATTTACTAATTTAGAATACCGCAATGGTACCTTTCCCTAAGGCTCTGTGGTAGCTGTTCGCTGGCTCCCGCTGGCTCTGTTGTAGCCGGTCGCTGACTCCCGCTGGCTCTGTGGTAGCTGGTTCGCTGGCTCCCGCTAGCTCTGTGGTAGCCGTTCCCTAGCCCCCGCTAGCTCTGTGGTAGCAGGTCGTAGACTCCCGCTGGCTCAGTGGTAGCTGGTCGCTGACTCCCGCTGGCTCTGTGGTAGCCGGTCGCTAGCCCCCGCTAGCTCTGTGGTAGCTGGTTGCTGACTCCCGCTGGCTCAGTGGTAGCTGGTCGCTGACTCCCGCTGGCTCTGTGGTAGCTGGTCGCTGGCTCCCGCTGGCTCTTAGGTAGCTGCTCGCTGACTCCCGCTGGCTCAGTGGTAGCTGGTCGCTAGCTCCCGCTAGGTCTGTGGTAGCTGGTTGCTGACTCCCGCTGGCTCTGTGGTAGCCGGTCGTTAGCCCCCGCTAGCTCTGTGGTAGCTGGTCGCTGACTCCCGCTGGCTCTGTGGTAGCTGGTCGCTGGCTCCCGCTGGCTCTTAGGTAGCTGGTCGCTGACTCCCGCTGGCTCAGTGGTAGCTGGTCGCAGACTCCCGCTGGCTCTGTGGTAGCCGGTCGCTAGCCCCCGCTATATCTGTGGTAGCCGGTCGCTGACTCCCAATGGCTCTGTGGTAGCCGGTCGCTAGCCCCCGCTAGCTCTGCGGTAGCCGGTCGCTGACTCCCGCTGGTTCTGTGGTAGCTGGTCGATGACTCCCGCTGGCTCTGTGGTAGCTGGTCGCTGACTCACTGGCTCTGTGGTAGCTGGTCGCTGACCCCGGCTGGCTCAGTGGTAGCTGGTCGCTGACTCCCGCTGGCTCAGTGGTAGCTGGTCGCTGACTCCCACTGGCTCTTTAGTAGCTGGTGGCTGACTCCCGCTGGCTCAGTGGTAGCTGGTCGCTAGCCCCCGCTAGCTCTGTGGTAGCCGGTCGCTGACTCCCAATGGCTCTGTGGTAGCCGGTCGCTAGCCCCCGCTAGCTCTGCGGTAGCCGGTCGCTGACTCCCGCTGGTTCTGTGGTAGCTGGTCGATGACTCCCGCTGGCTCTGTGGTAGCTGGTCGCTGACTCCCACTGGCTCTGTGGTAGCTGGTCGCTGACTCCCGCTGGCTCAGTGGTAGCTGGTCGCTGACTCCCGCTGGCTCAGTGGTAGCTGGTCGCTGACTCCCGCTGGCTCTTTAGTAGCTGGTCGCTAGCCCCCGCTAGCTCTGTGGTAGCCGGTCGCTGACTCCCGCTGGCCCTGTGGTAGCTGGTCGCTGACTCCCTCTGGCTCTGTGGTAGCTGGTGGCTGACTCCCGCTGGCTCTGTGGTAGCTGGTCGCTGACTCCCGCTGGCTCTGTGGTAGCCGGTCACTGACTCCCGCTGGCTCTGTGGTAGCCGGTCGTTAGCCCCCGCTAGCTCTGTGGTAGCTGGTCGCTGACTCCCGCTGGCTCTGTGGTAGCTGGTCGCTGGCTCCCGCTGGCTCTTAGGTAGCTGGTCGCTGACTCCCGCTGGCTCAGTTGTAGCTGGTCGCAGACTCCCGCTGGCTCTGTGGTAGCCGGTCGCTAGCCCCCGCTATATCTGTGGTAGCCGGACGCTGACTCCCAATGGCTCTGTGGTAGCCGGTCGCTAGCCCCCGCTAGCTCTGTGGTAGCCAGTCGCTGACTCCCGCTGGTTCTGTGGTAGCTGGTCGATGACTCCCGCTGGCTCTGTAGTAGCTGGTCGCTGACTCCCACTGGCTCTGTGGTAGCTGGTCGCTGACTCCCACTGGCTCTGTGGTAGCTGGTCGCTGACTCCCGCTGGCTCAGTGGTAGCGGGTCGCTGACTTCCGCTGGCTCAGTGGTAGCTGGTCGCTGGCTCCCGCTGGCTCTTTGGTAGCTGGTCGCTGACTCCCGCTAGCTCTGTGGTAGCCGGTCGCTGACTCCCGCTGGTTCTGTGGTAGCTGGTCGCTGACTCCCGCTGGCTCTGTGGTAGCTGGTCGCTGACTCCCGCTGGCTCTGTGGTTGATAGCTGGTCGCTAGCCCCCGCTAGCTCTGTGGTAGCTGGTGGCTGACTCCTGCTGGCTCTGTGGTAGCTGGTCGCTGGCTCCCGCTGGCTCTGTGGCAGCCGGTCGCTAGCCCCCGCTAGCTCTGTGGTAGCTGGTCGCTGACTCCCGCTGGCTCTGTGGTAGCTGGTCGCTGACTCGGGCTGGCTCTGTGATAGCCGGTCGATGACTCCCAATGGCTCTGTGGTAGCCGGTCGCTAGCCCCCGCTAGCTCTGTGGTAGCTGGTCGCTGACTCCCGCTGGCTCTGTGGTAGCTGGTCGCTGACTCCCGCTGGCTCTGTGGTAGCTGGTCGCTGGCTCCCGCTGGCTCTTAGGTAGCTGCTCGCTGACTCCCGCTGGCTCTTAGGTAGCTGCTCGCTGACTCCCGCTGGCTCAGTGGTAGCTGGTCGCTAGCTCCCGCTAGCTCTGTGGTAGCTGGTTGCTGACTCCCGCTGGCTCAGTGGTAGCTGGTCGCCGACTCCCGCTGGCTCTGTGGTAGCCGGTCGTTAGCCCCCGCTAGCTCTGTGGTAGCTGGTCGCTGACTCCCGCTGGCTCTGTGGTAGCCGGTCGTTAGCCCCCGCTAGCTCTGTGGTAGCTGGTCGCTGACTCCCGCTGGCTCTGTGGTAGCTGGTCGCTGGCTCCCGCTGGCTCTTAGGTAGCTGGTCGCTGACTCCCGCTGGCTCAGTGGTAGCTGGTCGCAGACTCCCGCTGGCTCTGTGGTAGCCGGTCGCTAGCCCCCGCTATATCTGTGGTAGCCGGTCGCTGACTCCCAATGGCTCTGTGGTAGCCGGTCGCTAGCCCCCGCTAGCTCTGTGGTAGCCGGTCGCTGACTCCCGCTGGTTCTGTGGTAGCTGGTCGATGACTCCCGCTGGCTCTGTGGTAGCTGGTCGCTGACTCCCACTGGCTCTGTGGTAGCTGGTCGCTGACTCCCGCTGGCTCAGTGGTAGCTGGTCGCTGACTCCCGCTGGCTCAGTGGTAGCTGGTCGCTGACTCCCACTGGCTCTTTAGTAGCTGGTGGCTGACTCCCGCTGGCTCAGTGGTAGCTGGTCGCTAGCCCCCGCTAGCTCTGTGGTAGCCGGTCGCTGACTCCCAATGGCTCTGTGGTAGCCGGTCGCTAGCCCCCGCTAGCTCTGTGGTAGCCGGTCGCTGACTCCCGCTGGTTCTGTGGTAGCTGGTCGATGACTCCCGCTGGCTCTGTGGTAGCTGGTCGCTGACTCCCACTGGCTCTGTGGTAGCTGGTCGCTGACTCCCGCTGGCTCAGTGGTAGCTGGTCGCTGACTCCCGCTGGCTCAGTGGTAGCTGGTCGCTGACTCCCGCTGGCTCTTTAGTAGCTGGTCGCTAGCCCCCGCTAGCTCTGTGGTAGCCGGTCGCTGACTCCCGCTGGCTCTGTGGTAGCTGGTCGCTGACTCCCTCTGGCTCTGTGGTAGCTGGTGGCTGACTCCCGCTGGCTCTGTGGTAGCTGGTCGCTGACTCCCGCTGGCTCTGTGGTAGCTGGTCACTGACTCCCGCTGGCTCTGTGGTAGCCGGTCGTTAGCCCCCGCTAGCTCTGTGGTAGCTGGTCGCTGACTCCCGCTGGTTTCTGTGGTAGCTGGTCGCTGGCTCCCGCTGACTTGTGGTAGCTGGTCGCTGACTCCCGCTGGCTCAGTGGTAGCTGGTCGCTGACTCCCGCTGGCTCTGTGGTAGCCGGTCGCTAGCCCCCGCTATCTCTGTGGTAGCCGGTCGCTGACTCCCAATGGCTCTGTGGTAGCTGGTCGCTAGCCCCCGCTAGCTCTGTGGTAGCCAGTCGCTGACTCCCGCTGGTTCTGTGGTAGCTGGTCGATGACTCCCGCTGGCTCTGTAGTAGCTGGTCGCTGACTCCCACTGGCTCTGTGGTAGCTGGTCGCTGACTCCCACTGGCTCTGTGGTAGCTGGTCGCTGACTCCCGCTGGCTCTGTGGTAGCTGGTCGCTGACTCCCGCTGGCTCTGTGGTAGCTGGTCGCTAGTCCCAGCTAGCTCTGTTGTAGCTGGTCGCTGACTCCCGCTGGCTCAGTGGTAGCTGGTCGCTGACTCCCCCTGGCTCTGTGGTAGCTGTTCGCTGGCTCCCGCTGGCTCTGTGGTAGCCGGTCGCTGACTCCCGCTGGCTCTGTGGTAGCTGGTTCGCTGGCTCCCGCTAGCTCTGTGGTAGCCGGTCGCTAGCCCCCGCTAGCTCTGTGGTAGCAGGTCGTTGACTCCCGCTGGCTCAGTGGTAGCTGGTCGCTGACTCCCGCTGGCTCTGTGGTAGCCGGTCGCTAGCCCCCGCTAGCTCTGTGGTAGCTGGTCGCTGACTCCCGCTGGCTCTGTGGTAGCTGGTCGCTGACTCCCGCTGGCTCTGTGGTAGCTGGTCGCTGGCTCCCGCTGGCTCTTAGGTAGCTGCTCGCTGACTCCCGCTGGCTCAGTGGTAGCTGGTCGCTAGCTCCCGCTAGCTCTGTGGTAGCTGGTTGCTGACTCCCGCTGGCTCAGTGGTAGCTGGTCGCTGACTCCCGCTGGCTCTGTGGTAGCCGGTCGTTAGCCCCCGCTAGCTCTGTGGTAGCTGGTCGCTGACTCCCGCTGGCTCTGTGGTAGCTGGTCGCTGGCTCCCGCTGGCTCTTAGGTAGCTGGTCGCTGACTCCCGCTGGCTCAGTGGTAGCTGGTCGCAGACTCCCGCTGGCTCTGTGGTAGCCGGTCGCTAGCCCCCGCTATATCTGTGGTAGCCGGTCGCTGACTCCCAATGGCTCTGTGGTAGCCGGTCGCTAGCCCCCGCTAGCTCTGCGGTAGCCGGTCGCTGACTCCCGCTGGTTCTGTGGTAGTTGGTCGATGACTCCCGCTGGCTCTGTGGTAGCTGGTCGCTGACTCCCGCTGGCTCAGTGGTAGCTGGTCGCTGACTCCCGCTGGCTCAGTGGTAGCTGGTCGCTGACTCCCACTGGCTCTTTAGTAGCTGGTGGCTGACTCCCGCTGGCTCAGTGGTAGCTGGTCGCTAGCCCCCGCTAGCTCTGTGGTAGCCGGTCGCTGACTCCCAATGGCTCTGTGGTAGCCGGTCGCTAGCCCCCGCTAGCTCTGCGGTAGCCGGTCGCTGACTCCCGCTGGTTCTGTGGTAGCTGGTCGATGACTCCCGCTGGCTCTGTGGTAGCTGGTCGCTGACTCCCGCTGGCTCAGTGGTAGCTGGTCGCTGACTCCCGCTGGCTCTTTAGTAGCTGGTCGCTAGCCCCCGCTAGCTCTGTGGTAGCCGGTCGCTGACTCCCGCTGGCTCTGTGGTAGCTGGTCGCTGACTCCCTCTGGCTCTGTGGTAGCTGGTGGCTGACTCCCGCTGGCTCTGTGGTAGCTGGTCGCTGACTCCCGCTGGCTCTGTGGTAGCCGGTCACTGACTCCCGCTGGCTCTGTGGTAGCCGGTCGTTAGCCCCCGCTAGCTCTGTGGTAGCTGGTCGCTGACTCCCGCTGGCTCTGTGGTAGCTGGTCGCTGGCTCCCGCTGGCTCTTAGGTAGCTGGTCGCTGACTCCCGCTGGCTCAGTTGTAGCTGGTCGCAGACTCCCGCTGGCTCTGTGGTAGCCGGTCGCTAGCCCCCGCTATATCTGTGGTAGCCGGACGCTGACTCCCAATGGCTCTGTGGTAGCCGGTCGCTAGCCCCCGCTAGCTCTGTGGTAGCCAGTCGCTGACTCCCGCTGGTTCTGTGGTAGCTGGTCGATGACTCCCGCTGGCTCTGTAGTAGCTGGTCGCTGACTCCCACTGGCTCTGTGGTAGCTGGTCGCTGACTCCCACTGGCTCTGTGGTAGCTGGTCGCTGACTCCCGCTGGCTCAGTGGTAGCGGGTCGCTGACTTCCGCTGGCTCAGTGGTAGCTGGTCGCTGGCTCCCGCTGGCTCTTTGGTAGCTGGTCGCTGACTCCCGCTAGCTCTGTGGTAGCCGGTCGCTGACTCCCGCTGGTTCTGTGGTAGCTGGTCGCTGACTCCCGCTGGCTCTGTGGTAGCTGGTCGCTGACTCCCGCTGGCTCTGTGGTAGCTGGTCGCTGACTCCAGCTGGCTTCGTGATAGCTGGTCGCTAGCCCCCGCTAGCTCTGTGGTAGCTGGTGGCTGACTCCTGCTGGCTCTGTGGTAGCTGGTCGCTGGCCCCCGCTGGCTCTGTGGAAGCCGGTCGCTAGCCCCCGCTAGCTCTGTGGTAGCTGGTCGCTGACTCCCGCTGGCTCTGTGGTAGCTGGTCGCTGACTCGGGCTGGCTCTGTGATAGCTGGTCGCTGACTCCGCTGGCTCTGTGGTAGCCGGTCGCTAGACTCGCTAGTTTCTGTGGTAGCTGGTCGCTGACTCGCTGGCTCTGTGGTAGCTGGTCGCTGACTCCGCTGGCTCTGTGGTAGGCTGGCTTAGGTAGCTGCTCGCTGACTCCCGCTGGCTCTTAGGTAGCTGCTCGCTGACTCCCGCTGGCTCTGTGGTAGCTGGTCGCTAGCCCCCGCTAGCTCTGTGGTAGCTGGTCGCTGACTCCCGCTGGCTCAGTGGTAGCTGGTCGCTGACTCCCGCTGGCTCTGTGGTAGCCGGTCGCTAGCCCCCGCTAGCTCTGTGGTAGCTGGTCGCTGACTCCCGCTGGCTCTGTGGTAGCCGGTCGCTAGCCCCCGCTAGCTCTGTGGTAGCTGGTCGCTGACTTCGCTGGTTTCTGTGGTAGCTGGTCGCTGGCTCTCGCTGGTTTAGGTAGCTGGTCGCTCACTCCCGCTGGCTCAGTGGTAGCTGGTCGCAGACTCCCGCTGGCTCTGTGGTAGCCGGTCGCTAGCCCCCGCTATCTCTGTGGTAGCCGGTCGCTGACTCCCAATGGCTCTGTGGTAGCCGGTCGCTAGCCCCCGCTAGCTCTGTGGTAGCCGGTCGCTGACTCCCGCTGGTTCTGTGGTAGCTGGTCGATGACTCCCGCTGGCTCTGTGGTAGCTGGTCGCTGACTCCCACTGGCTCTGTGGTAGCTGGTCGCTGACTCCCGCTGGCTCAGTGGTAGCTGGTCGCTGACTCCCGCTGGCTCAGTGGTAGCTGGTCGCTGACTCCCGCTGGCTCAGTGGTAGCCGGTTGCTAGCCCCCGCTATTTCTGTGGTAGCCGGTCGCTGACTCCCAATGGCTCTGTGGTAGCTGGTCGCTAGCCCCTCGCTAGCTCTGTGGTAGCTGGTCGCTGACTCGCTGGTTCTGTGGTAGCTGGTCGATGACTCCGCTGGCTCTGTGGTAGCTGGTCGCTGACTCGCTGGCTCTGTGGTAGCTGGTCGCTGGCTCTCGCTGGCTCAGTGGTAGCTGGTCGCTGACTCCCTCTGGCTCTGTGGTAGCTGGTCGCTGACTCCCGCTGGCTCTGTGGTAGCTGGTCGCTGACTCCCGCCTGCTCTGTGGTAGCTGGTCGCTGACTCCCGCTGGCTCTGTGGTAGCTGGACGCTGGCTCCCGCTGGCTCTGTGGTAGCCGGACGCGGACTCCCGCTGGCACTGTGGTAGCCGGTCGCTAGCCCCCGCTAGCACTGTGGTAGCTGGTCGCTGACTCGCTGGCTTTCTGTGGTAGCTGGTCGCTGGCTCGCTGAGCTCTGTGGTAGCTGGTCGCTGACTCCCGCTGGCTCAGTTGGTAGCTGGTCGCTGACTCCCGCTGGCTCTGTGGTAGCTGGTCGCTAGCCTCGCTATATCTCTGTGGTAGCCGGACGCTGACTCCCAATGGCTCTGTGGTAGCCGTCGCTAGCCTCGCTAGCTCTGTGGTAGCTGGTCGCTGACTCCCGCTGGTTCTGTGGTAGCTGGTCGCTGACTCCGCTGGCTCTGTAGTAGCTGGTCGCTGACTCCCACTGGCTCTGTGGTAGCTGGTCGCTGACTCCACTGGCTCTGTGGTAGCTGGTCGCTGACTCGCTGGCTCAGTGGTAGCTGGTCGCTGACTTCGCTGGCTTTCAGTGGTAGCTGGTCGCTGGCTCCCGCTGGCTCTGTGGTAGCTGGTCGCTGACTCCCGCTAGCTGCTCTGTGGTAGCCGGTCGCTGGCTCCCGCTGGCTCTGTGGTAGCCGGTCGCTGACTCTCGCTGGCTCTGTGGTAGCTGGTCGCTGACTCCGGCTGGCTCAGTGGTAGCTGGTCGCTGACTAGCTGGTAGCTGGTCGCCAGCCCCGCTAGCTCTGTGGTAGCTGGTCGCTGACTCCTGCTGGCTCTGTGGTAGCTGGTCGCTGACTCCCGCTGGCTTTCTGTGGTAGCCGGTCGCTAGCCCCTCGCTAGTTTCTGTGGTAGCTGGTCGCTGACTCGCTGGTTTCTGTGGTAGCTGGTCGCTGACTGGCTGTAGCCGGTCGATGACTCAATGGCTCTGTGGTAGCCGGGTCGCTAGCCCTCGCTAGCTCTGTGGTACCTGCTTGCTGACTCCTGCTGGCTCTGTGGTAGCTGGACGCTGACTCTCGGTGGCTCTGTGGTAGCTGGTCGCTGACTCGCTGGCTCTGTGGTAGCTGGTCGCTGACTCCCGCTGGCTCAGTGGTAGCTGGTCGCTGACTCGCTGGCTCAGTGGTAGCTGGTCGCTAGCTCCCGCTAGCTCTGTGGTAGCTGGTTGCTGACTCGCTGGCTCAGTGGTAGCTGGTCGCTGACTTCGCTGGTTTCTGTGGTAGCTGGTCGTTAGCCCCCGCTAGCTCTGTGGTAGCTGGTCGCTGACTCCGCTGGCTCTGTGGTAGCTGGTCGCTGGCTCTCGCTGGTTTCTTAGGTAGCTGGTCGCTGACTCGCTGGCTCAGTTGTAGCTGGTCGCAGACTCCGCTGGCTCTGTGCTAGCCCCCGCTATTTCTGTGGTAGCCGGTCGCTGACTCCCAATGGCTCTGTGGTAGCCGGTCGCTAGCCCCCGCTAGCTCTGTGGTAGCTAGTCGCTGACTCCCGCTGGTTCTGTGGTAGCTGGTCGATGACTCCCGCTGGCTCTGTGGTAGCTGGTCGCTGACTCCCACTGGCTCTGTGGTAGCTGGTCGCTGACTCCCGCTGGCTCAGTGGTAGCTGGTCGCTGACTCCCGCTGGCTCAGTGGTAGCTGGTCGCTGGCTCCCGCTGGCTCTTTGGTAGCTGGTCGCTGACTCCCGCTAGCTCTGTGGTAGCCGGTCGCTGACTCCCGCTGGTTCTGTGGTAGCTGGTCGCTGACTCCCGCTGGCTCTGTGGTAGCTGGTCGCTGACTCCCGCTGGCTCAGTGGTAGCAGGTCGCTGACTTCCGCTGGCTCTGTGGCAGCTGGTCGCTAGTCCTCGCTAGCTCTGTGGCAGCTGGTGGCTGACTCCTGCTGGCTCTGTGGTAGCTGGTCGCTGGCCCCCGCTGGCTCTGTGGTAGCCGGTCGCTAGCCCCCGCTAGCTCTGTGGTAGCTGGTCGCTGACTCCCGCTGGCTCTGTGGTAGCCGGTCGCTAGCCCCCGCTATCTCTGTGGTAGCCGGTCGCTGACTCCCAATGGCTCTGTGGTAGCCGGTCGCTAGCCCCCGCTAGCTCTGTGGTAACTGGTCGCTGACTGCCGCTGGCTCAGTGGTAGCTGGTCGCTGACTCCCGCTGGCTCTGTGGTAGCCGGTCGCTAGCCCACGCTAGCTCTGTGGTAGCTGGTCGCTGACTCCCACTGGCTCAGTGGCAGCTGGTCGCTGACTGCCGCTGGCTCTGTGGTAGCCGGTCGCTAGCCCCCGCTGGCTCTGTGGTAGCCGGTCGCTAGCCCCCGCTGGCTCTGTGGTAGCCGGTCGCTGACTCCCGCTGGCTCACTGGTAGCCGGTCGCTGACTCCCGCTGGCTCTGTGGTAGCTGGTCGCTGACTCCCGCTGGCTCTGTGGTAGCTGGTCGATGACTCTCGCTGGCTCTGTGGTAGCTGGTCGCTGACTCCCGCTGGCTCTGTGGCAGCTGGTCGCTGACTCCCGCTAGCTCTGTGGTAGCTGGTCGCTGACTCTCGCTGGCTCTGTGGTAGATGGTCGCTGACTCCCGCTAGCACTTTGGTAGCCGGTCGCTAGCCCCCGCTGGTTCTGTGGTAGCTGCTCGCTAGCCCCTGCTAGCTCTGTGGTAGCCGGTCGCCAGCCCCCGCTAGCTGTGTGGTAGCTGGTCGCTGACTCCCGCTGGCTCTGTGGTAGCTGGTCGCTGGCTCCCGCTGGCTCTGTGGTAGCCGGTCGCCAGCCCCCGCTAGCTGTGTGGTAGCTGGTCGCTGACTCCCGCTGGCTCTGTGGTAGCTGGTCGCTGGCTCCCGCTGGCTCTGTGGTAGCCGGTCGCTAGCCCCCGCTAGCTCTGTGGCAGCTGGTCGCTGACTCCCGCTGGCTCTGTGGTAGCTGGTCGCTGACTCCCGCTGGCTCTGTGGTAGCCGGTCGCCGACTCACGCTGGCTCCTATAAAATGGTCTGTTAATCTTTTTATTTTATATAATAAATAGAGGTGCAGTCATGTCATTTGTGTAGGTCGCCTGAGGCAGCAGAAGAGGATAATAACATATTAAGACTGTAAAATTTCTGATAATAATTTGAAATTATGCTTTTTTGCTAAAGCATTATGATTATGATTATCTAGTTTATAATGCATTAGAAGCACATGCATAAGACGTTATAATGCATGTATAATGCTTCATAAGTGTCATTATAATGGTGTATAACCATGTAAAAGAACTTGTACCAAGGTTTATAAAGTATTACAAGTGTGGACGTAATGTATTATAATCAAGCCTCTCTAATGTTTTATACCTGCATACTCAATGCAGGTATAAAACATTAAAAAGCCTATAGCCTTATAAGGCCTACATTATAAAGCCTTTATAAAACATTATAAAGGCTTGATTATAAAACATTACGTCCACACTTGTAATACTTTATAAACCTTGGTACAAGTTCTTATACATGGTTATACTTATAGTGACACTTATGAAGCATTATACATGCATTATAATGTCTTATGTATGTGCTTCTAATGCATTATAAACTAGACCTTTAAGTAAAGTGTTACCAAACATTTCAATAGTTTGTATTAGAGCAGTTCAGTAGTTTGTGTTATTCTAAAAGTTTGGTGATTTTGTGTTTGGTCCGTTTTGTCTTAGTGTGTATGAGGTACCTTTTTGTATGTGTATGTGATTGAGGGAGCTCTGTGTGTGTGGGCTTGAAGAAAGTGTGAGTGTATCTGTAACTGCAGTTTTTGCTCTGTTTCTTCTTTCTGGGGGTTTATATGTTTCTTGGGGACAATAAGGTTACTGAGAAAAAGTGGACTAATTGAAGGTTTGTGCCAAAGCTTGGATTGTAACATATGTATCTACATGTGTATGAATTCAGGCGGCAGCATAATGCTGGCAAATTGTCCAGGGATTGTTGTCTCTAAATAAGTCACTGCTCCAGGAAGATCTGAATTGTTTTGAACATAAGTCTGTTAACCCTTTAGGGAACAAGCTGTTCAAGCATCACTGAAACTAGAACTTTGCATAAGAGACAATGAATCAGGTCAGCTGGAGCTCCTAAAGCTTCAGGAGTAAATGAACCACTTGTCTGACTCCATATCAGACAATGGGCTTGTTAGCACAGCCTTCTGTGTGTGTGTGTGCATGGGTGACGTTTACTGGTCGGGAGCTGATAGTACACTGGAAGTCTCGGATACATTTAGGGGCGGAGCAAAGGGGTGTGTCTTGCAGCTGCGGTGAAATTTGACCCTCCCTACTTGTCACAGAGGCAAATCACCGTCTTCTCTATCACCCCCGAGTTGAACAAACAATTATGGAGGACACAAACAGAGATTGTTTAAATTCTCTGTTTACAAGTTTTGCCCCAAGTGTGCATGCCCACTGTTTTTTTGTCTGTTTCCGCTTGTTTCCGTCACATTGCTACAGCGCCCCAAGAGTTCTGGCATGTGTTTTACAGCGTTTTGATGCGTATCGTACGACTGCGTATTAGGGCCACTTGAAGAAATAAAAAAAATACATGAAACCTCGAAAATCTTCGAGAAAAAACTCTAAATTTCTGTGTTTATGAAGTCACATATTTATGACTTAAAAAAGTAATACATTTGTGACTTTATAAAGTTGCAAATTTGCGACTTTATAAACTCAAAAATTTGATATAAACTCATATTTTGGGTCAATTGATCAACGTAGTTCCCAACCCGGCCCTTCATTTTAATCAATCTGATGAAGACTGTGAGCTAAAACCTCATTTTCATCCAAATGAGACTCTTTCGAGCCAGAAAGCTTCACTTTGTCTCAATGAACTGCAGTGATGGCTGGCTCGCCAGTTTAGGGACCGATGGCAAATTACCATATTGGAGTAATAGTGTAAATGGAAATTCAGTAACTTAACCAGAAGGACATATAACTTCTTTATAATAACAGCACACATAAATAACCATAGGTTGTTTATAGTACATGTCATAGTTTATTAAGATTTAGGATATTTTAGAAATAGTTTTAATGCCATTTGTTTTTTTTTAATTATTGTTGACATACTGTACTGTGTATTTATTAATAGGTAATGACTTTAAAAACTGCAATAACTTTACTGTTTGACTGTAGTGGCACCAAAGCCACTAGCCAAAGCCAGTTTATAATACAGCTCTGCGCAAGATGAATATGTTTAAATTCAATCATATAGCTTTTACATAAAAAAGTATATTCATAAATAGGTAATGAATATCAGAACTGTCGTAACTTAACTGTTGTTGACTGTAGGAACACCAAACCTATCTATCTATCTATCTATCTATCTATCTATCTATCTATCTATCTATCTATCTATCTATCTAGATAGATAGATAGTTTTACCCCAAGTGTGCATGCCCACTGTTTTTTCGTCTGTTTCCGCTCGTTTCCGTCTTATTGTTACAGTGCCCCAAGAGGTCTGGCATGTGTTTTATAGCGTTTTGATGCGTATCGAGTGCATTCATGTACACACGCATTTTCTGAGACGCCTTCGTCTTGATTACGATGGTTTTGGAAACTGTTAAGCGTTTTGTCTTCGTGTGGACGGGGCCTTAGATTTATGCGTCATCCAACATTGTTTCAAATGATTTACCTTATGGTTGATGGATTTATGTGACATTTGTTTTTCTCCTTTTTCAATTGGGGTGCATATGAGAGAGGAGCCGTGGATTTTTGACACAGTGGGGTGACGAAAAGCTGAACCAGATCGAGACTGTGCTTCCAAGTCCTGGATCCAGCCCAAGTTCAGGTGTGACTTTATCCACAAACTCTTTCATATAACATCTGCATTCTGCTTATGTGTGCACATTTATACAGGTTGGAAATGTTGATCTAAATGAAATCTAAGACTCGTTTACCGTTTTCTGTTTGGCAATCGAAAATCCAAGAACGGAAAACAAGCCTTTATCTTATATTTATTATGGGTTTATTTTTACGCAAGTAGGGATATAAAATACGTCCGTCATTCCTTTCGTAAAGCTTGCTTTGCCTTCACCCGGAAGCACACTAAAAGAATATAGATATATAGTGAGAATTTGAAACTGAAGTTATAGAGAAACAATTATGGTTACGGATGAGGTTTTGAAATTGGCTTAAAGTGTGGCAAACTAATAATTTCACTAGAGGGCAGTAATACTCCGTAGTGTAGCTTCAGAAGCAGAATAAGGAGAAGAAGCAGCAGCGTAGAAGAAGGAAGTGCTTCAGGGTGAAGGCAAAGCAAGCTTTAAGAAAGGAATTATGGAGGGATGGATCTCTTTTATCCCGACTTGTATAAAAATAAACCCGTAATAGATATCAGATTAAGGCTTGTTTTCCATTTTTGGATTTTCGATTACCAAACGAAAAAGGGGAAAGAGTCGATCTCCAAGGGGAATGATTTCTTCGTTGATAAAAAACTCAATGGTCTCTTCCTCCCAGTCGTCCACGTTGCCGTCCAGCTTATCAGTGTCCACTCCTCCTCTGAGCTCCAGGCAGATGCTCTTCTGTTCTTGGTAAGACTGCAGCGCTGCTTCCCTGTAGCGACGGTACTCCTCCATCATGGCCCTGCGCTTGTCCACCAGCTCCTTGGAAGCCTTGGATTGGCTGAGACGATCCTTCTACTCAAAGATCTTGGAGTACTTCTTCAGATCCTTTTTGATCATCTTGATCTGGTCTGAGCTGAGCAGAGTGCATACTGTATATGCATATAATTCACACATTTATCTATAAAATCCTCCTTTAATTTGAATTGGCTGGGAGTACTTACATGTGATCGCCTAGGCAGAGGGATCGTGAGAGAATTTTCCTGTCTAGATGGTTTGATGGAATAAAGAAAGTAATGGGTGCCTGACAGGTTTTTCGCTCTCACACTCCAGAAATTTGTTAAGATTATCTGCAGGAGGAAACATTTGTTCTGGCATTTTTGGACATCTACCTATGTTTCAAGACTTTGTAGTCTTGAAGGGGGAAAATATGAAGTATATGATTTGAATGCTTCTTTGTTCACTCAGGGCACAGATGGCCAGATTTCTTCACATTTATACTCCTCACAAAACTGAACCCCTGTGGTTAGGTAAACAGCTGAGGACTTAAGAATGATACCTACACTGTAAAGAAAAAAAATCGTAAAAAAAATGGTAATTTTCCAGCAGCTGGGGCGCCCAAAAAATACCGTGAAATAACAGAAAATTGCTTTCTCATAAAAATACAGTTTCTTTCCGTACTTAAAATGCAGTTTGTAGTTGTAATTTTAACAAGCTTTTGCATTAATTTAAGGTTCTTTAACGTTTAATTACAAACATTTAACGTTAAAAAACAAATTACCCATAAAGATGGTAAAGCGACATTGTAATACGAAGAATTATGCTTAAATTTACAGGAATGTGCTGCTAATAGTTGGTTTTAATGACATTATTGTTATTTTTTATGTATTTTTTGGGCATTTTGTGCCTTTATTGATAGGAGAGAGACAGTGGATAGGCTTGTGAAAGGGGGTGAGAGAGTAGGGGAAGACACTCTGCAAACTGCTCACAGACGGGATTCAAACCTAGACCGGCAGACGCGAGTACATGGGGTGCCTGGTTGCTCACCACTCCGCCAAACCAGCACCCCTTAAAGACATTATTTTATAGAAAAAGGGTTTTTTTAGAGTTGTAAAGTTGAATTTTACAGTTTATTCCTTTAAATAACAGAAAAATATTAGTGAAATTACAAAACACTTGTTAACGTATTTTAACTAAATATTCGTATTTCTAATGGGATTTCTTTGTAAAAGAAGAGAAACATTGTGTTTTTTCAAAGTTACAGTAATTTCCTGTTATATTACATTTGACATGTAAAATCACAGTTTATTTTTGTGAATTAATTGGCATTTTAAAAATACAAAAAAAAGTAAAATAAAAAGTAAAATACTGTTATATCTTTTTTTTTTTTACAGTGTAAGGCAATCAACAAAGGTTAAAATTGGCAAGGGTTACAGGGCCTTCACTTCAGGCTATCATGGGTCAGCCTGGTCATGTATCTTAAGATGCTCTGGTCCAATGAGAGTCCACTTAACATGCATGTCTTTGTTATATTTTAAGCAATGTCTGGTATAAATGCATGTCCTCTTACAGTGCTCGAGAGGTCTCATTTTGGCTTTGAGCCTCTCAGGCTGTCCATAGAGCCTGGTTCAGACATGTGCTTTGTTTGGAAATAAACTTTTCTTATATGCAAACAATTCTGTGTC
The DNA here is from genome assembly GCA_036419115.1 of Scarus forsteni. Classification (NCBI taxonomy): domain Eukaryota; kingdom Metazoa; phylum Chordata; class Actinopteri; order Labriformes; family Labridae; genus Scarus; species Scarus forsteni. The sequence continues at coordinate 2,459,781 of JAZDUH010000011.1, forward strand.
GGAATATTCTATGTCTGTGTAAATAATAAAAGTGCTGACAAAATTAACGCTTGTTTTAGAGTATGTAAAATAGGTTAAAATATCAGAAAATTTGCACTTGTTCATCTACAGCTGTTTATAAGGAGAAACCCGTTGAAAATTCAAATCTGTTTTTTTATTTTTTCATGTAATTACACTCTATTTTTTTAGCATTTATAACATGATCATGACAAATTCTTAACAGTTTTTTTTTTACTTTTATTTTTCATAAAAAGTCGGTGAAAAAATGTTCTCAACAAGGTAATTTTCCCTAAACATTTATTGACAAGAAATAAGAAAAAAAAAAAAAAAGAAAAGAAAGGGAAAAAAAGGCAGAATTTTTAGTCATAGTGATAGAAGGGCCCAGGCCCGACTGCAGAAACAAATTAGAGGGGGGGCATTACATCTTTTCAGGGGGGCACACTGTTTTTGAACCTACATTTAATCTGCCTCGGGCTGAACAGTGGCTCTGTCACTCCTACAGTTTTGACATATCATTTTCTCTCACTAAAACAGGCAGTTCATCCATAAATATATACAAACCCAAAACCAGTGAAGTTGGCACGTTGTGTAAATCTTAAATAAAAACAGAATACAATTATTTGCAAATCCCTTTCAACCTATATTCAATTGAATACACAGCAAAGACAAGATACTTAATGTTCAAACTGGTAAACTGTTATTTTTTGAAAATATTAGCTCATTTGGAATTTAATGGCAGCAACACATTTCAAAAAAGCTGGCACAAGAGCAAAAAAGACTGAGAAAGTTGAGGAATGCTCATCAAACACTTATTTGGAACTTCCCACAGGTGAACAGGCTAATTGGGAACAGGTGGGCGCCATGATTGGGTATAAAAACAGCTTCCCTGAAATGCTCAGTCATTCACAAACAAGGATGGGGCGAGGGTCACCAATTTGTGAACAAATGCGTGAGCAAATTGTCCAACAGTTTAAGAACAACATTTCTCAATGAGCTATTGCAAGGAGTTTAGGGATTTCATCATCTATGGTCTGTAATATCATCAAAAGGTTCAGAGAATCTGGAGGAATTACTGCACGTAAGCGGCAAGGCCCAAAACCAACATTGAATGCCCAAGACCTTCGATCCCTCAGATGGTACTGCATCAAAAACCGGCATCACTGTGTAAAGGATATCACCACATGGGCTCAGGAACACTTCAGAAAACCACTGTCAGTAACTACAGTTCGTTGCTACATCTGTAAGTGCAAGTTAAAACTCTACTATGCAAAGCCAAAGCCATTTATCAACAACACCCAGAAACGCCGCCGGCTTCGCTGGGCCCGAGCTCATCTAAGATGGACTGATGCAAAGTGGAAAAGTGTTCTGTGGTCTGACCAGTCCAGTCTGACCATTTTTGGAAAATGTGGTCGTCATGTCCTCCGGACAAAAGAGGAAAAGAACCATCCGGACTGTTATAGGCGCAAAGTTCAAAAGCCAGCATCTGTGATGGTATGGGGGTGTATTAGTGCCCAAGGCATGGGTAACTTACACATCTGTGAAGGCACCATTAATGCTGAAAGGTACATACAGGTTTTGGAGCAACATATGTTGCCATCCAAGCAACGTCTTTTTCATGGACGCCCCTGCTTATTTCAGCAAGACAATGCCAAGCCACATTCTGCACGTGTTACAACAGTGTGACTTTGTAGTAAAAGAGTGCAGGTACTAGACTGGCCTGCCTGTAGTCCAGACCTGTCCCCCATTGAAAATGTGTGGCAAATTATGAAGCGTAAAGTACAACAATGGAGACCCCGGACTGTTGAACAACTTAAGCTGTACATCAAGCAAGAATGGGAAAGAATTCCACCTGAAAAGCTTCAAAAATTGGTCTCCTCAGTTCCCAAACGTTTACTAAGTGTTGTTAAAAGGAAAGGCGATGTAACACAGTGGTAAAAATGCCCCTGTGACAACTTTTTTTGCAATGTGTTGCTGCCGTGAAATTCTAAGTTGATGATTATTTGCAAAAGAAAATGAAGTTTCTCAGCTTGTACATTTAGTATCTTGTCTTTGCTGTGTATTCAATTGAATATAAGTTGAAAAGGATTTGCAAATCATTGTATTCTGTTTTTATTTACGATTTACACAATGTGCCAACTTCACTGGTTTTCGGGTTGTATAAAACAACAAACAAAATGCAGTAGTGTAGTGCTGTGTTAATTTTTTAAACTTAGGAGGTGAAGAACAGCAATGGGAGCTGAGGCATTAAAAAAGCAGCAACATACAGCCACTATTCGAAACATAAGATGTCAACAGTCACACTGAAGTAAACAGCCATGCTAGAAGAGGGTTAGCTACAGCAGCTAGGGAGCAGGAGGAGGACAACAATGCAGTGTGTGACCCTTCTGCCTGCAAGTAAAAAACAGTTAAGGCCAGTTAAAGTTAAGAGCACTCTGGCAGACAGCGCTAGAACTGAGTGAAACCTTCTGAAAACCCTCTCCTTTCACTCACTCCTAAATTTCTTAGTCAGGTCCTTCTCAAATGCCAGCTGGATGATGTTGGCCTTGCGCTGATGAAGCAAAGCTCAGCGATGCTCTGTGAAGACTGTTTTAAGAGTGGCAAATGAATTTTCACAGATGGCTATGCCAGCTCCAAAAGTAAGTCCATGTGGGCTTTGCCTCCAGGGGCCTCTGGTACTGTTTCACAATATGTCAGGATTAAGAAATAAGCTTGAAATAATTATCAATCAATTAATCAATATCAATATATCATTGAACCACATCATGTCAAGTGCTATGTGTGCTATGTTTACTGCTTGATGCTGAAACATCTCAGTTTATTTTAAGAGGTCCCAATTGACTATGCCATGACAATCAGGCTATTTAATAATTTCAAAAGGAGCCTTGTAGCTTTTTGAGATTTTTGAATTTAATAAACTCTCTGAAGCCTTAATTTTTATTAATTTAATGTTTATTTAACAGGACGATACATACAACATTGCCACAGAAGATGGGAAAATGTGAATGTATATCAAGATGTGTAGCTTCAGCTGATTTGCAGCCTTTTGTCCCTGGTCAGGATTCAGAGTACAATAAAATATACAGAATACAGATACAATTATACAAATACAGTAATACAGTGAATATAGTCAATAAGTACCATGAATAAATAGACACAGTTGTAGTAAATTAGAGGCTAAAACACAAGTTACATTTAACATTAAAGCTGATTAAAATAGTATACTGATAATTACTTGTGAGAAATTAATGTTCACATTTCTGCTGCTGTTTAACTTTTGCACTGAACTTTTTAAGTTCTGTTTGAGATTTAATTTCAGATGGTAAGGAATTCCAGAGGTGTATGCCTTAAACTGAGAGGGATGACTGCCCAAATGTTGTCCTGCACCTTTGGTCTATACAGTTTTGTTTTATGTTCCTTGTTATTGTCCTACAGCTGTCTGTCTTTGTAAAATTCTGAGACATCACTTGTGGAGCCAGTCCATTTAAGCACTTGAAAACAACTTTCAGAAAGGATAATTTTATAAAGTTGGAAAAGGTCAACAAATTATATTTCTCAATAATTTTGCAGTGGTGCCATTTTTGTGGCTTCTGGTCTAAAATTTTCAAAGCTAATCACCTGCTCAATTGTTCATTTCGCCTCATCTGGTGGAGAAGAGTCACATTGTGTGAATTAATAAATTGTGGCAAAAAACATGTATAAACGGGAGGCATTTAAGCACATTTAAGGACAGAGCTGCGGAGCAACGTGGTCCCCTTCTCTCCCTGCATGCAGCTGCTCTCCTGCCTGTACTGCACATGCAGTTCTGTCTCTCTCCGTCATAAGTCCTGTAATGCTTCCTCCATGGGAGCAAAGTCGCATCCATGGTGTAAGGCTGTGTTATGTGGCACGCAACATGGGACAAAGAATACACTGACACTCTGAAACCTGCCTGTGAGGCTTTGGTGAAGCTGCGGAGGGCGCACTTCCCCTGTGCCGAGAGTAGACCAGGTTGGAGCAGGCGAGCTTTCAGCGCACCTTCCACGCAGTTTTTTAGCACGAAATTTTCACTGTGCCAACCTGCATCTGTCGGCTCCTTCTCCTAGTGCGCCGTCACACCCATTCTCGGCGAGGCCTGTCTACCAAATTGTAAACTGGCTGCGCATGGCGGCACGCCGACTAAATTGTTAGTGCGCCGGAGACTGCCGATCATGAATATCTAGCTCGGTCACTATGGCTCAGTGACCCGCCTCCCACTACCTGTAATTGGCTAAGGCGCGTTGCCTTCTTCGGTTGGATTGGTTTGATTGACTGACATAGATGGCATTAAGTGAAGATGGCTACTCTGACGGAAAAACAAATCCAAAAGCGGCAATTGGCGGTTCAAACCCCTTCACGCTCTTTCCAACCACCCAAAACCTCCAACTGGCTCACTCAAGACTGTCACAGGCTGTTTTCCTCTGATGCTCAGTGCAACCACAGCCTCTCTGTAGGACATTCAAGCTCAGTACTATTGAAGAATTGGCACTTAATGATGAATAGGCCATGCCCCCTTTAACCTACTAACATGAAACTGCATCTTTCAGCTAATACTGGCCCCTAGAATATGCGCACCAATTTTTGTGATATTCACCAATCAATCGCCTTTTGAGATATAAACATTTGGTGTTTATAGCGCCACCTATGGGTTTAACTCAGATTGGTTACACAGGCTGCTTCCTTGTCTCATTGTGAACCCACCCAGCAAATTTTGTGAGGATTGGGCAAAGGGTGTTGGAGTTATCACCCATTATATTTAAGCTCCGCCCACCTCCTTAGATGTTTTTGCTGGCTAGCGGCCATGTTTTTCATTTAATTGAGCTCATCTATGGGAGGCTTTAAAATGGTTGTCCCTAAGTCCATTTCCTGAATTTGGTGCTGATTGAGTCAATTTTGAGAGGTTCTGTTAATATCATTGCTTTTACTTTTATGCAAATTAACAAAAATCCATAATAGCAGTGTTCATGGTTGCAAAGGTTTTTGTAGAGGCAATATCAGACTAAACTCTCAATGCAACAACAAGTCATTAGACTTTGTGGTATGGAAGTAATAGCCTGTAAATTTTGCAGATTTGCAGATTTCAAAGCTCTAGCGCCCCATTAGGCCTGTTTCATGTCAGAATTTTTTTTGCTGCATATCAGTGACATTTATAGATGACCTGCCAAGTTTTGTGTCTCCAGGTCATTCCTGCTCTCCAAAATTGAAGAAAAAGCAATATTCATTAAGCTCCTGCTAGGATGTTTTGGTTTACCGTGGCTACATTTTTTGACCGATCTTTTTCATTTATAATAGAAATGACTGTCTCAGTCCCCTGATGCCATATTGTGAAATTGGTGTTGATAGCATTAATATTTCAAACTTTCTATTCATTTTACTGTTTTTGGCATTATGCAAATTAGGTCAAAATCGCTAATAGCAGCAGTGGTGGTGCAAGAGGCTTTTTCTAGAGGACTATCAGGTGAAGATGTGTTTATTTTCAAGTCAACAGGACTTACGTGTGTGACAGGGAGGGCCTTTCAAGTTTGGCACTGTATGTTATAGCGCCCTATTGGCCAATTTTGATCAAAATTTTTCTGGATCACTCAGACATCATTTGTACTTGACCTATTAAGTTTGGTGTCCCTAGGTCATTTCAGTTGCCCACAAATGAAGAAAATGTACTTAATGCTGAATAGGCCACGCCCACTTTCACCAAAAAATATGGCTTTTGAAATATCAGCTAATACTGGCCCCTAGAACATGCCCACAAAATTTGGTGAAATTCCGACCAATGGTCTTTGAGATATAAACATGTGGTGTTTATAGCGCCCCTATGGGTTAAGCTGCTTTTGCAGGCAGCTTCCCAGTGTCACTATGAAGCTAACCTGCAAGTTTGGTGATGATTGGGCAAGGTGTTGGAGTTATCACCAATTATGTTTAAGCTCCGCCCACCACCTTAGATGTTTTGGTGGCTAGCGGCCATGTTTTTCACCAATCTGGCTGATTTATAATAGAAACTTGCCTTTTTGTCCCTGAGGCCATATACCAGATTTGGTGCTGATTGAGTCAATATTTCTCAACTTCTATTCATTTAGTGTTTTTCAAATTATGCAAATTAGCAAAAAATCTAATTAGGCGGACTTTAGGGGTCCTTGAGGCTTTTTGTAGAGCACATTGAGCTGGACTTGGGCCTTGATTTTCAAGTCAATCGGACTTACGGCGTGAGGGCGTGGCCTCTCCAAAAAGCCAACTTTGAGCCTTAATTACAGCGCCACCTTGTGGCTGACTTGGCTCAAGACTTAGGCAAACCTGGTGCACATCATTTTTCAAGGCCCTGGCCAAGTTTCAGCTCTCTGGCTTATTCCAGCTCACGGAATTTTGGCCTAAGCGCAGAAGAAATAATAATAATAAATATAGCCGCAAGCGGCAATTGGCGGGTTCAAACCTTTTCTGGCCCCTTCCAACCACCCAAAACCTCAAAGCTACACACTTGCACTGTCACAGGGTTTTTCCTCTAATGCTCCGTAAAATTGCAGCTTTTCTCTTGGTCACTGAAGCTCATTGCAATTGAAGTATTGGTTCCTTAATGAAGAATAGACCACGCCCCCTTCAACCGATTAACTTGAAACTGCAACTCTCAGCTAATACTAGCCCCTAGAGTATGCCCACCAATTTTTGTGATATTTCGTCCAATCGTCTGAGATATAAACATGTGGTGTTTATAGCGCCACCTATGAGTTTAGGTGAAATTACTTGCAGGCAGCTTCCCTGTCTCATTGTGAACCCACCCAGCAAATTTTGTGAGGATTGGGATAAGGGTGTTGGAGTTATCATCAGTTATATTTAAGCTCCGCCCACGTCCTTAGATGTTTTGCTGGCTAGCGGCCATATTTTTCATTTAATCGGGCTCATCTATGGGAGGCTTTAAAATGGTTATCCCCTAAGTCCATTTCCTGAATTTGGTGCTGATTGAGTCAATTTTTGAGAGTTTCTGTTAATATCATTGCTTTTACTTTTATGCAAATTAGCAAAAATCCATAATAGCAGTGTTCATGGTTGCAAAGGTTTTTTGTAGAGGCACATCAGACTAAACTGTCAGTGCAACTACAAGTCATTAGACTTTGTGGTTTGAAAGTAATAGCTTGTAAATTTTGCAGATTTCGCTTCAAAGGTATAGCGCCCCCATCAGGCCCGATTTGTTTCAGAATTTTTTTACCACATATCAGTGACATTTATAGATGACCTGCAAAGTTTTGTGTCTCCAGGTCATTCCTGCTCTCCAAAATTGAAGAAAAAGCTATTTTCATTAAGCTCCGCCCACTGCTTGGATGTTTTGGTTCACTGTGGCTACAATTTTTGACCAATCTTTCTCATTTATAATAGAAATGTCTGTCTCAGTCCCCTGATGCCATATTGTGAAATTGGTGTTGATAGCATTAATATTTCAAACTTTCTATTCATTTTACTGTTTTTGGCATTATGCAAATTAGGCCAAAATCAGTGATAGCAGCAGTGTTGGTGCAAGAGGCTTTTTTGTAGAGGACTATCAGGTGAAGATGTGTGTTTATTTTCAAGTCCACAGGACTGACGGTGTGGAAGAGGGAGCGTTTCTAGTTTGACACTCTATGTTGTAGCGCCCCCTATTGGCCAATTTTGATCAAATTTTTTCTGCATTAATCAGACCTCATTTGTAGTTGACCTATTAAGTTTGGTGTCCCTAGGTCATTTCAGTTGCCCACAAATGAAGAAAATGTACTTAATGCTGAATAGGCCACGCCCACTTTCACCAAAAAATATGGCACTTTAAATACAACCTACTACTGGCCCCTAGAACACGCCCACAAAATTTGATGAAATTCCGACCAATGGTCTTTGAGATATAAACAAGTGGTGTTTATAGCGCCCCCTATGGGCTAAGCTCAAATTGCTTTTTCAGGGAACTTCCCAGTCCCACTATGAAGGTAACCTGCAAGTTTGGTGATGATTGGGCAATGGGTATTGGAGTTATCACCAGTTATGTTTAAGCTCCGCCCACCACCTTAGATGTTTTGCTAGCTAGCGGCCATGTTTTTCACCAATCTGGCTCATTTATAATAGAAACTTGTCTTTTGTCCTCTGAGGCCATATACCAGATTTGGTGCTGATTGAGTCAATATTTCTCAACTTCTATTCATTTAAGTGTTTTTCAAATTATGCAAATTAGCAAAAATCTAATTAGGCGGACTTTAGGGGTCCTTGAGGCTTTTTGTAGAGCACATTGAGCTGGACTTGGGCCTTGATTTTCAAGTCAATCGGACTTACGGCATGAGGGCTTGGCCTCACCAAAACCTCCAACTTTGACCCTTAGTTACAGCGCCACCATGTGGCTGACTTGGCTCATGACTTAACCAAACCTGGTGCACATCATTACCTAGGCCTTGGCCAAGTTTCAGCCCTCTGGCTCATTCCAGCTCACGGGAATTTTGGCCTAAGCGGCAGAAAAAATAATAATAATAATAAATATAGCATAGCGGCAATTGGCGAGTTCAAACCTTTTCCGGCCCCTTCCAACCACCCAAAACCTCAAACTACACACTTGCACTTTCACAGGCTTTTTCCTCTAATGCTCAGTGAAATCACAGCTTTTCTCTTGGTCATTGAAGCTCATTGCAATTGAAGTATTGGTACTTAATGATGAATAGACCATGCCCCTTCAACCGATTAACTTGAAATTGCAATTTCAGTTAATACTGGCCCCTAGAATATGCCCACCAATTTTTTGTTATATTTAGGTCCAATCGTCTGAGATATAAACATGTGGTGTTTATAAGCGCCACCTATGAGTTTAGGTGAAATTACTTTGCAGGCAGCTTCCCTGTCTCATTGTGAACCCACCCAGCAAATTTTGTGAGGATTGGGCAAAGGGTGTTGGAGTTATCATCAGTTATATTTAAGCTCCGCCCACCTCCTTCAGATGTTTTGCTGGCTAGCGACCATATTTTTCATTTAATCGGGCTCATCTATGGGAGGCTTTAAAATGCTTGTCCCCTAAGTCCATTTCCTGAATTTGGTGCTGATTGAGTCAATTTTTGAGAGTTTCTGTTAATATCATTGCTTTTACTTTTATGCAAATTAACAAAAATCCATAATAGCAGTGTTCATGGTTGCAAAGTTTTTTTGTAGAGGCATATCAGACTAAACTGTCAATCCAACTACAAGTCATTAGGCTTTGTGGTATGGAAGTAATGGCCTGTAAATTTTGCAGATTTCGCTCAAAGGTATAAGCGCCCCCATCAGGCCCGATTTGTTTCAGAATTTTTTGCCGCATATCAGTGACATTTATAGTTAACCTGCCAAGTTTTGTGTCTCCAGGTCATTCCTGCTTTCCAAAATTGAAGAAAAAGCAATATTCTTAAAGCTCCGCCCACTGCTAGGATGTTTTGGTCCACTGTGGCTACATTTTTTGACCGATCTTGCTCATTTATAATAGAAATGTCTGTCTCAGTCCCCTGATGCCATATTGTGAAATTGGTGTTGATAGCATTAATATTTCAAACTTTCTATTCATTTTACTGTTTTTGGCATTATGCAAATTAGGCCAAAATCAGTGATAGCAGCAGTGTCGGTGCAAGAGGCTTTTTTGTAGAGGACTATCAGGTGAAGATGTGTGTTTATTTTCAAGTCCACAGGACTGACGGTGTGGAAGAGGGAGCGTTTCTAGTTTGACACTCTATGTTGTAGCGCCCCCTATTGGCCAATTTTGATCAAATTTTTTCTGCATTAATCAGACCTCATTTGTAGTTGACCTATTAAGTTTGGTGTCCCTAGGTCATTTCAGTTGACCACAAATGAAAAAATGTACTTAATGCTGAATAGGCCACGCCCACTTTCACCAAAAATATGGCACTTTAAATACAACCTACTACTGGCTCCTAGAACGAGCCCACAAAATTTGGTGAAATTCCGACCAATGGTCTTTGAGATATAAACATGTGGTGTTTATAGCGCCCCCTATGGGCTAAGCTCAAATTGCTTTTTCAGGGAACTTCCCAGTCCCACTATGAAGGTAACCTGCAAGTTTGGTGATGATTGGGCAATGGGTATTGGAGTTATCACCAGTTATGTTTAAGCTCCGCCCACCACCTTAGATGTTTTGCTAGCTAGCAGCCATGTTTTTTCACCAATCTGGCTCATTTATAATAGAAACTTGTCTTTTTGTCCTCTGAGGCCATATACCAGATTTGGTGCTGATTGAGTCAATATTTCTCAACTTCTATTCATTTAAGTGTTTTTCAAATTATGCAAATTAGCAAAAAATCTAATTAGGCGGACTTTAGGGGTCCTTGAGGCTTTTTTGTAGAGCACATTGAGCTGGACTTGGGCCTTGATTTTCAAGTCAATCGGACTTACGGCATGAGGGGCGTGGCCTCTCCAATACCTCAAACTTTGAGCCTTAGTTACAGCGCCACCTTGTGGCTGACTTGGCTCATGACTTAACCAAACCTGGTGCACATCATTACCTAGGCCTTGGCCAAGTTTCAGCTCTCTGGCTCATTCCAGCTCACGGGAATTTTGGCCTAAGCGGCAGAAGAAAAATAATAATAATAATAATAATAATAATAAACCGGCACAAAAACAATAGGGTTCCACCCCTTCGGGGTTTGAACCCTAAATATAGCCGCAAGCGGCAATTGGCGGGTTCAAACCTTTTCCGGCCCCTTCCAACCACCCAAAGCCTCAAAACTACACACTTGCACTGTCACAGGCTTTTTCCTCGAATGCTCCTTGCAATCACAGCTTTTCTCTTGGTCATTGAAGCTCATTGCAATTGAAGTATTGGTACTTAATGATGAATAAACCACGCCCCTTTCAACCGATTAACTTGAAACTGCAAATTTCAGCTAATACTGGCCCCTAGAATATGCTCACCAATTTTTGTGATATTCCGTCCAATGGGCTATGAGATATAAACATGTAGTGTTTATAGCGCCACCTATGGGTTTAGGTGAAATTACTTTTACAGGCACCTTCCATGTCACATTGTGAACCCACCCAGCAAATTTTGTGAGGATTGGGCAAAGGGTGTTGGAGTTACCATCAGTTATATTTAAGCTCCGCCCACCTCCTTAGATGTTTTGCTGACTAGCGGCCATGTTTTTCATTTAATCAGGCTCATCTATGGAGGCTTTAAAATGGTTCTCCCCTAAGGTCCATTTCCTGAATTTGGTGCTGATTGAGTCAATTTTTGAGAGTTTCTGTTAATATCATTGCTTTTACTTTTATGCAAATTAAAAAATCCATAATAGCAGTGTTCATGGTTGCAAAGGTTTTTTGTAGAGGTATATCAGACTAAACTGTCAATCCAACTACAAGTCATTAGACTTTGTGGTTTGAAAGTAATAGCTTGTAAATTTTGCAGATTTCACTCAAAGCTCTAGCGCCCCCATCAGGCCTGATTTGTTTCAGAATTTTTTTGCCACATACCAGTGACATTTATAGATGACCTGCAAAGTTTTGTGTCTCCAGGTCATTCCTGCTCTCCAAAATTGAAGAAAAAGCTATTTTCATTAAGCTCCGCCCACTGCTAGGATGTTTTGGTTCACAGTGGCCACATTTTTTGACCGATCTTGCTCATTTATAATAGAAATGACTGTCTCAGTCCTCTGATGCCATATTGTGAAATTGGTGTTGATAGCATTAATATTTCAAGCTTTCTATTCATTTTACTGTTTTTGGCATTATGCAAATTAGGCCAAAATCGGTGATAGCAGCAGTGGTGGTGCAAGAGGCTTTTTTTTAGAAGACTATCAGGTGAAGATGTGTGTTTGTTTTCAAGTCAACAGGACTTACGGTGTGAAAGGGAGGGCCTTTCAAGTTTGGCAGTGTATGTTATAGCGCCCCCTATTGGCCAATTTTGATCAAATTTTTTTTGGATCACTCAGACATCATTTGTAGTTGACATATTAAGTTTGGTGTCCCTAGGTCATTTCAATTGACCACAAATGTAGAAAATGTACTTAATACTGAATAGGCCACGCCCACTTTCACCAAAAAATATGCCTCTCATTATATTAGCTCATATTGGCTCCTAGAACGAGCCCACAAAATTTGGTGAAATTCCGACCAATGGTCTTTGAGATATAAACATGTGGTGTTTATAGCGCCCCCTATGGGCTAAGCTCAAATTGCTTTTGCAGGCAACTTCCCAGTCTCAATACGAAGCTACCATGCAAGTTTGGTTATGATTGGGCAACGGGTGTTGGAGTTATCACCAGTTATGTTTAAGCTCCGCCCACCACCTTAGATGTTTTGGTGGCTAGCGGCCATGTTTTTTCACCAATCTGGCTCATTTATAATAGAAACTTGTCTTTTGTCCCTGAGGCCATATACCAAATTTGGTGCTGATTGAGTTAATATTTCTCAACTTCTATTCATTTTAGTGTTTTTCAAATTATGCAAATTAGCAAAAAATCTAATTAGGCGGACTTTAGGGGTCCTTGAGGCTTTTTTGTAGAGCACATTGAGCTGGACTTGGGCCTTGATTTTCAAGTCAATTGGACTTACGGCGTGAGGGGCGTGGCCTTTCCAAAAAAACAACTTTGGGCCTTAATTACAGCGCCACCTTGTGGCTGACTTGGCTCAAGACTTAGGCAGACCTGGTGCACATCATTTCCAATACCTTGGCCAAGTTTCAGCTCTCTGGCTCATTCCAGCTCACGGGAATTTTGGCCTAAGTGGCAGAAGAAAAATAATAATAAATATAGCCGCAATTGGCGGGTTCAAACCTTTTCCAACCACCCAAAACCTCAAAACTACACACTTGCACTGTCACAGGCTTTTTCCTCTAATGCTCCGTGCAATCATAGCTTTTCTCTTGGTCATTGAAGCTCATAGCAATTGAAGTATTGGTACTTAATGATGAATAAACCACGCCCCCTTCAACCGATTAACTTGAAACTGCAAATTTCAGCTAATACTCACCCCTAGAATATACCCACCAGTTTTTATGATATTCTGGCCAATCATCTGAGATATAAACATGTAGTGTTTATAGGGCCACCTATGAGTTTAGCTCAAATTGGTTTTGCAAGCTGCTTCCCTGTCTCATTGTGAACACAACCAGCAAATTTTGTGAGGATTGGGCAAAGGGTGTTGGAGTAATCATCAGTTATATTTAAGCTCCGCCCACCTCCTTAGATGTTTTGCTGGCTAGCGGCCATATTTTTCATTTAATCGGGCTCATCTATGGAGTCATTATAATGGTTGTCCCCTAAGTCCATTTCCTGAATTTGGTGCTGATTGAGTCAATTTTTGAGAGTTTCTGTTAATATCATTGCTTTTACTTTTATGCAAATTAGCAAAAATCCATAATAGCAGTGTTCATGGTTGCAAAGGTTTTTTGTAGAGGCATATCAGCCTAAACTGTCAATCCAACGACAAGTCATTACACTTTGTGGTATGGAAGTAATAGCCTGTAAATTTTGCAGATTTCGTTCAAAGCTCTAGCGCCCCCATCAGGCCGATTTGTTTCAGATTTTTTTTGCCACATATCAGTGACATTTATAGATGACCTGCCAAGTTTTGTGTCTCCAGGTCATTTCTACTCTCCAAAATTGAAGAAAAAGCAATATTCACTAAGCTCCGCCCACTGCTAGGATGTTTTGGTTCACCGTGGCTACATTTTTTGACCGATCTTTCTCATTTATAATAGAAATGACTGTCTCAGTCCCCTGATGCCATATTGTGAAATTGGTGTTGATAGCATTAATATTTCAAACTTTCTATTCATTTTAGTGTTTTTGGCATTATGCAAATTAGGCCAAAATCGCTAATAGCAGCAGTGGTGGTGCAAGAGGCTTTTTTGTAGAGGACTATCAGGGGAAGATATGTGTTGAGTTTCAACTCAACACGACTGATGGTGTGGAAGGGAGAGCGTTTCTAGATTGGCACTGTGTGTTATAGCGCCCCCATTGGCCAATTTTGATCAAATTTTTTTTGTATTACTCAGACCTCATTTGTAGTTGATCTATTAAGTTTGGTGTCCCTAGGTCATTTCAGTTGACCACAAATGAAGAAAATGTATTTAATATTGAATAGGCCACGCCCACTTTCACCGAAAAATATGGCATTTGAAATATCACCTACTACTGGCCCCTAGAACATGCCCACAAAATTTGGTGAAATTCCGACCAATGGTCTTTGAGATATAAACATGTGGTGTTTATAGCGCCCCCTATGGGCTAAGCTCAAATTGCTTTTGCAGGCAGCTTCCCAGTGTCACTATGAAGCTAACCTGCAAGTTTGGTGATGATTGGGCAACGGGTGTTGGAGTTATCACCAATTATGTTTAAGCTCCGCCCACCACCTTAGATATTTCGGTGGCTAGCGGCCATGTTTTTCACCAATCTGGCTGATTTATAATAGAAACTTGCGGTTCTGTCTCCTGAGGCCATATACCAGATTTGGTGCTGATTGAGTCAATATTTCTCAACTTATATTCATTTTAGTGTTTTTCAAATTATGCAAATTAGCAAAAAATCTAATTAGGCGGACTTTAGGGGTCCTTGAGGCTTTTTTGTAGAGCACATTGAGCTGGACTGGGGCCTTGAATTTCAAGTCAATCGGACTTACGGCGTGAGGGGCATGGCCTCTCCAAAACCCCCAAATTTGAGCCTTAGTTACAGCGCCACCTTGTGGCTGACTTGGCTCAAGACTTAGGCAAACCTGGTGCACATCATTTCCTAGGCCCTGGCCAAGTTTCAGCTCTCTGGCTTATTCCAGCTCACGGGAATTTTGGCCTAAGCGGCAGAAGAAAAATAATAATAATAATAATAATAATAATAATAATAAACCGGCACAAAAACAATAGGGTTCTACCCCTTCGGGGTTTGAACCCTAATAAATATAGCCGCAAGCGGCAATTGGCGGGTTCAAACCTTTTCCGGCCCCTTCCAACCACCCAAAGCCTCAAAACTACACACTTGCACTGTCACAGGCTTTTTCCTCGAATGCTCCTTGCAATCACAGCTTTTCTCTTGGTCATTGAAGCTCATTGCAATTGAAGTATTGGTACTTAATGATGAATAAACCACGCCCCTTTCAACCGATTGACTTGAAACTGCAAATTTCAGCTAATACTGGCCCCTAGAATATGCTCACCAATTTTTGTGATATTCCGTCCAATGGGCTATGAGATATAAACATGTAGTGTTTATAGCGCCACCTATGGGTTTAGGTGAAATTACTTTTACAGGCCCCTTCCATGTCACATTGTGAACCCACCCAGCAAATTTTGTGAGGATTAGGCAAAGGGTGTTGGAGTTACCATCAGTTATATTTAAGCTCCGCCCACCTCCTTAGATGTTTTGCTGACTAGCGGCCATGTTTTTCATTTAATCAGGCTCATCTATGGGAGGCTTTAAAATGGTTCTCCCCTAAGTCCATTTCCTGAATTTGGTCCTGATTGAGTCAATTTTTGAGAGTTTCTGTTAATATCATTCCTTTTACTTTTATGCAAATTAAAAAAAAATCCATAATAGCAGTGTTCATGGTTGCAAAGGTTTTTTGTAGAGGTATATCAGACTAAACTGTCAATCCAACTACAAGTCATTAGACTGTGTGGTATGGAAGTAATAGCCTTTGAATTTTGCAGATTTCGTTCAAAGCTCTAGCGCCCCCATCAGGCCCGATTTGTTTCAGAAATTTTTTGCCACATATCAGTGACATTTATAGATGACCTGCCAAGTTTTGTGTCTCCAGGTCATTCCTGCTCTCCAAAATTGAAGAAAAAGCAATATGCATTAAGCTCCGCCCACTGCTAGGATGTTTTGGTTCACAGTGGCCACATTTTTTGACCGATCTTGCTCATTTATAATAGAAATGACTGTCTCAGTCCTCTGATGCCATATTGTGAAATTGGTGTTGATAGCATTAATATTTCAAACTTTCTATTCATTTTAGTGTTTTTGGCATTATGCAAATTAGGCCAAAATCGGTGATAGCAGCAGTGGTGGTGCAAGAGGCTTTTTTTTAGAAGACTATCAGGTGAAGATGTGTGTTTGTTTTCAAGTCAACAGGACTTACGGTGTGAAAGGGAGGGCCTTTCAAGTTTGGCAGTGTATGTTATAGCGCCCCCTATTGGCCAATTTTGATCAAATTTTTTTTGGATCACTCAGACATCATTTGTAGTTGACATATTAAGTTTGGTATCCCTAGGTCATTTCAATTGACCACAAATGTAGAAAATGTACTTAATACTGAATAGGCCACGCCCACTTTCACCAAAAAATATGCCTCTCATTATATTAGCTCATATTGGCTCCTAGAACGAGCCCACAAAATTTGGTGAAATTCCGACCAATGGTCTTTGAGATATAAACATGTGGTGTTTATAGCGCCCCCTATGGGCTAAGCTCAAATTGCTTTTGCAGGCAACTTCCCAGTCTCACTATGAAGGTAACCTGCAAGTTTGGTGATGATTGGGCAACGGGTGTTGGAGTTATCACCAGTTATGTTTAAGCTCCGCCCACCACCTTAGATGTTTTGGTGGCTAGCGGCCATGTTTTTTCACCAATCTGGCTCATTTATAATAGAAACTTGTCTTTTTGTCCCGTGAGGCTATATACCAAATTTGGTGCTGATTGAGTTAATATTTCTCAACTTCTATTCATTTTAGTGTTTTTCAAATTATGCAAATTAGCGAAAAATCTAATTAGGCGGACTTTAGGGGTCCTTGAGGCTTTTTTGTAGAGCACATTGAGCTGGACTTGGGCCTTGATTTTCAAGTCAATCGGACTTACGGCGTGAGGGGCATGGCCTTTCCAAAAAAACAACTTTGGGCCTTAATTACAGCGCCACCTTGTGGCTGACTTGGCTCAAGACTTAGGCAAACCTGGTGCACATCATTTCCAATACCTTGGCCAAGTTTCAGCTCTCTGGCTCATTCCAGCTCACGGGAATTTTGGCCTAAGTGGCAGAAGAAAAATAATAATAATAATAAACCGGCACAAAAACAATAGGGTTCTACCCCTTCGGGGTATGAACCCTAATAATAAACCGGCACAAAAACAATAGGGTTCCACCCCTTCGGGGTTTGAACCCTAATAAACCGGCACAAAAACAATAGGGTTCTACCCCTTCGGGGTTTGAACCCTAATAATAAACCGGCACAAAAACAATAGGGTTCTACCCCTTCGGGGTTTGAACCCTAATAATAATAATAATAAACCGGCACAAAAACAATAGGGTTCCACCCCTTCGGGGTTTGAACCCTAATAAACCGGCACAAAAACAATAGGGTTCCACCCCTTCGGGGTTTGAACCCTAATAATAAACCGGCACAAAAACAATAGGGTTCCACCCCTTCGAGGTTTGAACCCTAATAATAAACCGGCACAAAAACAATAGGGTTCTACCCCTTCGGGGTTTGAACCCTAATAATAATAATAATAAACCGGCACAAAAACAATAGGGTTCCACCCCTTCGGGGTTTGAACCCTAATAATAATAATAATAATAATAAACCGGCACAAAAACAATAGGGTTCCACCCCTTCGGGGTTTGAACCCTAATAAACCGGCACAAAAACAATAGGGTTCCACCCCTTCGGGGTTTGAACCCTAATAATAAACCGGCACAAAAACAATAGGGTTCCACCCCTTCGGGGTTTGAACCCTAATAATAAACCGGCACAAAAACAATAGGGTTCCACCCCTTCGGGGTTTGAACCCTAATAATAATAATAATAAACCGGCACAAAAACAATAGGGTTCTACCCCTTCGGGGTTTGAACCCTAATAATAATAATAATAATAAACCGGCACAAAAACAATAGGGTTCTACCCCTTCGGGGTTTGAACCCTAATAATAATAATAAACCGGCACAAAAACAATAGGGTTCTACCCCTTCGGGGTTTGAACCCTAATAATAAACCGGCACAAAAACAATAGGGTTCCACCCCTTCGGGGTTTGAACCCTAATAAACCGGCACAAAAACAATAGGGTTCTACCCCTTCGGGGATTGAACCCTAATAATAATAATAATAATAAACCGGCACAAAAACAATAGGGTTCCACCCCTTCGGGGTTTGAACCCTAATAATAATAATAATAATAATAATAATAATAATAATAATAACAATAAACCGGCACAAAAACAATAGGGTTCCACCCCTTCGGGGTTTCAACCCTAACAAGTGTTATATGGTCTCAATGTCACTCTAAAAAAAAAAAAACCTGCTTTTAATCAATGTTGAATTTTTGTCTCATGAATTCATGACAAGGATAGATAACATTGTTTTAAAAATGTGTTCCGAAAAAATGTTGATATCTGAAGGGTGAGGCGTTTGTTTCTTAATCTGATTAAAGTTTCTTTAGAATAATCTTTTAACAGGTTGAAGAAGTTTTGATCTGCCTAAGAGAGTCAAAAAAACAAGACTGAAAAGGTACCAATGCACCAAGTCTTTATTATCATGAGAAGAAGACAATACAGAGAAGCACATGGCAGAGAGCAGTTCAGAGCATAGTCCCACTGAAACAAATGGGACACTCCCTTATATACCATTTCAAGGAGGCATCTGGCTTTGGGAGAAGGAGAAAAATAACTTCACAGAGCTCCTTACCAGCTGTTAATTGGGGCGCAATAAAACAGTTGGAGACTCTCCTCAGGAAATGAAGCTTATACGAAAGTTCAGACAGGAAGACCTGTATGCTCGTACAGTCTCCTCTCTCATGCTCCAATCTGCCTACCTGCTCAGGTGATCCAAATCTCACTCAACCACTGAGCCTACCAGATCTTGCCACGCCATGTCTTTGCTCCTTCACAGTCAGTGCTGTGGTTGATCTCGGCAACCCTCCTCCACCCCAAGCACCTCCATTTGTTTCACCAGTGTCCAGGTCCAAAATTTCTACCTCAACAGTTTTTTTTCTTTCTAATAGTAAAGGGAAAAGATTAGACATGATGTTAGTACGTGTTTTACCTATAAAATTCATATCATCGGTAAAATAGTTACAGGATCAAAGGCATTCCATTGTCATAAAGCAACTCTTCATTCGACATGTTGACCATGCATTGTGAGATCGCTTTGATTTACTCTGAGTTTGTTGTTTACTACACTTCATATAAAATTTATTGTCAAAATCATCATTGTCAAGAAAGTTCCCCTTTAAGTCCATTAGATGCAGAATCGACCAAATATGTCCCTTCAGCCAGTCATCGTAAAATAAAGATTTACTATTAGATCGATACATCTGTAAGTCCACATAGGACCAGAGAGTGGAGTAAAGATATGACTGTGAATTAGTTTCCAGTACAGGAGGACCTGCTGATGAGACTTGGACAATTTAACTGGTAGCTTGGGTAAGTCACATTTCAGCAGAAAATTGATTCCACCACATTTCTCAAATATTTTAGAGGGAATATGAAACCAAAATACATCCTCAAGAGTAGCTTATAAATAGCATTGCTGGCATTCTCGAATCAATCTTAGGACATATCGAAATAATTTATATATTCATCAGGCTTTTCAGCTGGTAACAACAACAGGCCATGGTAATTCAAAGCAGTTACCAAGGTTAACATAACAATAGATGTGCCTGGCTTGGTTATTGCTCTCTAAGAAACTGCATATCCACAACAACACAGTATAAAACCCAGTGGGCCTAGTAGTTTACATTTTAGCTTTTGTAAGATTACATTAGATTATATTAAATTCTTTGACCAAGAGTTAGAGGTACGTCAATTGATTATACATTGATATAAAAAGTGAAGCACATAACGAAGTGAGACTGCATACACACGGGCGGTCGTTAGCATTGTTAGCATGGCTTGGCCTACATTCCCACATAATCTAGAAATTTTCAAAATAGTGATATTCAAAACACAGATAATATTAGCAAGACAATCTATTTCCTAGTCATAAATAATAGTAGGCTAATTTTCACGATATCCTTCTAAAGTGAACATTTTTTCTATCTGGAGGTCCTGCAGATCCATATAAACTCAATGAAGTTGAGCGTGGAGATACCCTCACGTGTAAACTGGAAGAGGATATGACGACACATGAATAAGGTCTATAAAGGAATTTAAAAATGGCTGGGGGACTGATGGCAAGCATTTCTGATTTTTTAATCAGTTATTCATACACTATTGCCACCGCCATGAGGACCAACTTGATCAGGTCATTAAATTATGGGGAAACTCTCAAAGAAGGGGTCACAAAAGAAAATATACAATGAATATTTTGCAGTTACTTATAAGTCAAATTGCCATGGAGTAGTTCCTTAGCTTTCTAATAGCTTTGTACCCAAGCTGGTTACATTTAAGGACAAAAACATATTTAAAAGTAGATCCACTTTTTAAGATGATCACGAAGAACAGAACATGTGAGTTCTACAGAACTACTACAGATGTTATCAGCTATAATCCAAAACATAGTCAACCTCAGTTGAGGAAACCAGCATGATGTTAACTTCAGCATCGACCTATAATAAATCATCCCTGCACCACTTTATGTAGGGGTATAGGGTCCTAGAAATTGTATATGAAGGGGTAAGAGGAGTAAACAGTAGAGGGCATGTACGGTGGCCCTGAAGGTCAATAGCAATAAACATTTCAAAAAGCACAAAAAAATTTCAGAATACGCAAAAGCATTTAAGAATATGCATAAACATTTTACAGAACACAAAAACATTTCACAAAACATTCAAGCATTTGAGAATACGCAAAAGCATTTGAGAATATGCAAAAACATTTCACAATACGCAGAAATATTTCAGGGGTCATGAAATATATTTCAAGGGTCATGAATTACACTTCAAGAAACCAGAAGTGTAGGTCAATGCTACTTCTCTCTGGCTTAGCTGAAGCACATCAGGCATCACTCCAACATCATTTCCTGTTTACACTGGATAACTGCTACATAGGGATGTAACGGTATGAAATTTCATGTCACGGTTATTGTGACCAAAATTATCACGGTTATTATTATTGCGCTGTTGCAGTGTGCTCAAAATGTTCAAAAAGTACTTTATCACAGTCTTGAAATCATTTAACCACTTACGTATAATAATTTTAACAGTTCTCTTTTCTTTTTTGTCAATAACTTTGTCATTTACAAGATTGTCGAAGGGAAACTGATTGAGTACAGTCACCCTGTCTTAAACACGAAGCTGCAGTGAAAGAGAAAGACAAAAGCATGTGATTAAAACTGCTGTAACTCCTCGAGTAAACAAGTGGACTGAGAGAGAGGATTTATAGGATACTTACAGGATGTCCCAAGTAAATTTGTTTACATTTTTTTATATAAAAAAGTAAACAATTCTGGTAAGTATTTGTTGTTATTATGTTATGAATGCTTTAAACACGTGTGTAATTACAAGAAAGGAAAAAAGTTATTTGAACTTTAAAAAGTATTGTCTTTATAAACAATTGTAAATGAACATGGTCAAAGTTTTGAGACGACCAAAAATTAATTTTACCTATGTTACGTACACTCACACATTTTCGTTTGCCTGCAGCATTAGTGTCCATGTTACAGCTCGTTATTTTATTCCATGTCGAGTCCATTTTTTAATTTAATTTTTGTTTTACCAACGATAGTCCCTGAAGCAGTTAGCCTCTTTCATGACTCTCCTCTGGTCTCTCCTATCCATAGCAGATCTCCTCGACATCTCCTTCTTTAATATTTCCAAACTACGATTGATTAAAACCATAAAACACGAACTATGACGGAAAAAGATGGCCGGCTTAAGAATGCAGGAACTACAAGAAAATGAGGATATACCTGACACTGAAGTTACCGAGAGGGAAGAAAATGGTGATGACGAGGAAACAACGAAGGAAGCTAGCACTCTGTTAGAGGGGTTGCCATCTCTCTCCAAGGGCTTCCTCATGTCATGACCTTTAAACATGACATGAGGAAGGACCTGAGAGTTTAAAGATGACGTTAGAAAAACGGTAACACATTAAAATAACTATTCATTATAACTAGTTAATAGATCATTAGTTACTGTTAATTAATAACTTGTTAAGTGTTTAATAACAGTTAGTTTATCTGTTATAACTACTAAATTAAGCATTAGTAAGCTGTTTTGAGTTATTAATGACTTGTTAAGTTTGTTAACAGTTTATCTGTTATAAGTACTTAATTAATAATTAGTAAGCTGTTAATGAGTTATTAATGACTTGTTAAGTCTTTGTAAACAGTTAGATAATGAGTTATAAATGACTTGTTAACTGTATGTTAATGCTTTATAGCTATACCTTATAAATTGGTAATATATCATGAACAAGCTATTAGTAAATTACTTACTAATGACTTGTTAAGTGCCAGTTAATAGTCTATATATATTATTGGGACGTTATTCTAAAGTTGCAACTATTCCTCATTTATTGACTGTTAGTAAATGAGGAACAGTTGCAACTTTAGAATAACGTTCCAATAACATACGTAGGCTAATAACTAACACTTAACTAATATATTATCTCACACTTTACAGATAAGTTGTTAACAGTTTGTTAACCTTCTACTAATGCAAGTGAAACTTTGAACAACAGCAAATGGGTGGAACAAGTTTGAGGTACAGAAATTTGATGTGATGTCTGAAATATAACATTTTTGTTCCTCAACCTTGATCCACCCGTAGGCTTTTCAGAGTTCTGTATTTTACCCAAGAAACACCACACATGAAATGCTGAAAATTGTGTTTAATGTAAAGAAACACACATACTGAGCCATCTCACGGCAGAACAGGAGTATACAACAGCATATAACAATACACAAACCCATGAGGTTTGGACGCTTTTTGTGTCAAACACCTGATAAACAGAATTTCAGAGGTACATTTAATGTCCATACATCACAGCAATGTCATGGATTATCCGTCCTAACGGCCCTTTGTGATGCTTACGGGCAAGCCACTCATGTCATTCAATAACTCTGAGATGGTCTACCAGTAACTCCTCTGTACGACTCCCTCTGAGTCTCCACACATTTTCCTTCACCGTTCTCCAGGCCCTCTCAATGTGCTGAGTATGTGCACCTGTTTGAGCATCGACATATGACACACTGTGATTGACAGTGAAATGGGTGTAACCTAGCTGAGGTAAAGCATTGCGGTAAGCCCGCCACTCATCACTTATTATTTCAGATCCCACTTTAACATGTTGAGCTATAAGTGGCACCAGATCTCTCCTTCTTCTTCTCTCCACTAAGCGAAGAACAGGCTCTGCATGTCTTCTCCCTCTCCGGTTTACACCTAGCATCCCAAACACCCACTTCTTCCTCTTCCAGCCACCAGCCATTTATCCCCTGCCATACTGCTGAAAACATAAAATATTAGGAATTATTCTTCTTTAAACATAAATAATTCAGTGGTAATTTGCATTATTATCTTGATAATAGTGCTTGCTGCTTGCCTTTCTTTTGTGTCTGAAGTGGCTCTCGTCAATGGTGACAAACTGCTGTCGCCCCCCAATGTACTGGCCCCTTGCTTGCTGATATCTGTCCATTGCAGTAGTGCACACATTTCGCAAGCTTTTAGGACATCTTGGACAGGGTTGCTGAGCTTCCAGAAACATCATCATTGATCATGTCCACTTGACGCAGATGCAGGCCTTGTGCAAATCTGATGGAACAAGGTAAATAATTATTATACCACAGCTTTTTTTTTTTTTTTTAATCTTTTTCGTTTGACACACAAAGTTTGAATCTACTGCACCCCAGGATATGAAAATTGTCCACTACTGTGTAAACAAAACAGCAATTATAATGGAAAATGTGCTTTGTGGTGTTTTCTACAGAGCTCTGTAAATAAATTTGGGACTAATAATTCTATAGGATATTTGTAAAATCTTATTTCTAATATGAATTGCCAGAGCCTATTGATTCAGAGAGCCATTTGCCATTGAGCTTCAAGAGGCAGGGTCAGACACTCATGGTGCTCCACCAGGCCTAATGCTGATTAGGCACATTTTAGCAAAAAAAAAACCCCACACAAGTATACTCAACAAAAATATAAATGCAACACTTTTGTTTTTGCTCCCATTTTTCATGAGATGGACTCCAAGATCTAAAATTCATTCCAGATAAACAATATTACCATTTCTCTCAAATGTTGTTCACAAATCTGTCTAAATGTGTGATAGTGAGCACTTCTGCATTGCTGAGATAATCCATCCCACCTCACAGGTGTGTCACATCAAAATGCTCATCAGACACCATGATTAGTGCACAGGTGTGCCTTAGACTGTCCACAATAAAAGGCCACCCTGAAATGTGCATTTTTTTTTTTGCTTTATTGGGGGTCTGGGGACTCAGAACCAGTCAGTATCTGGTGTGACCACCATTTGCCTCATGCAGTGCAACACATCTTCGCATAGAGTTTATCAGATTGTCAATTGTGGCCTGTGGAATGTTGTTGTGAGACCGGTTGGATGTACTGCCATATTCTCTGAAACGCCTTTGGAGACGGCTTATGGTGGAGAAATGAACATTCAATGCATGAGCAACAGATCTGGTTGACATTCCTGCTGTCAGCATGCCAATTGCACACTCCCTCAATGCTTGCAACATCTGTGGCATTTGGCTGTGAGACAAAACTGCACATTTCAGGGTGGCCTTTTATTGTGGGCAGTCTAAGGCACACCTGTGCACTAATCATGGTGTCCGATGAGCATCTTGATGTGGCACACCTGTGAGGTGGGATGGATTATCTCAGCAAAGCAGAAGTGCTCACTATCAAACATTTAGACAGATTTGTGAACAACATTTGAAAGAAATGGTAATATTGTTTATCTGGAATGAATTTTAGATCTTTGAGTCCATCTCATGAAAAATGGGAGCAAAAACAAAAGTGTTGCGTTTATATTTTTGTTGAGTATAAAATAAATCCAAACACCTGTTTATCATTATGATTCTAGAGATTAAGGGTGTCCCGATCTAATATTACATCAGATATCAGTCCGATATCAGCAAAAAATATTGGATTATAACAGCCTACATCTAAAATGTCTGAAATTGCACTCTGATACAAACAGTCCATTCTAATTTATTTATTTAATTCAGTTGTAGAATATCCTTCTATCCTTCTATAATCCACCACGATCAGACTGGTTTCATCAAAGGTAGACAGTCATCCAGTAACACCCGTAGATTACTCAACTTAATCCATTATTCATCTCTACAAAAGGTAGACACCATCATAGCAACATTAGATGCAGAAAAAGCTTTTGACAGAGTAAACTGGAAAACTCTCTTTAGCACTCTTAAAAAATTTGCCTTCGGGGACTCATTTATTCACTGGATTAAAACTCTGTACACTGCTCCTTCAGCTACTGTCACCACCAATGGACTAACCTCACAGAGATTCACACTTCATAGGGGTACAAGGCAGGGATGTCCACTCTCCCCTGCACTATTCACCCTCTTTATAGAGCCTTTGGCAGCAGCTATACGTCAGAATGTTCGCATCAAGGGAATTCAGACATCCCAAATCCAACATAAGATTAGTTTGTATGATTTACATTTTACTGTTTCTACAAGACCCTCAGTCGTCTCTGCAGGAAACAGTGAATCTCATTGAATCTTTCTCCAAGATTTCAGATTACTCAATAAACTGGAACAAATCCTCTATTCTTCCATTACACAACACCAGATGGGATGCAGCATGTCATATATCACCTATACCCTTATGTTCAGGCCACATCACTTACCTAGGCATTAACATTTCCTCCAGGCTGTCAGAGCTGATTGGACTAAATTTCACTCCCTTGCTCAAAAAAATAGAAAGTGACCTCCAACGTTGGATGAACTTACCACTATCCATATTAGGAAGAATAGCAACCATTAAAATGACAGTACTTCCAAAAATAAACTACCTTTTTTCAATGATTCCAATTCATCCAACTCTTCCTTGGTTCAAGGCTATAGATTCAATGTTCAGTAAGTTTTATTGGAAAAACAAAACACCAAGGATCAAACTTACAACTTTGCAAAAACCAAAATTGCAAGGTGGCTTAGATGCCCCACACATCCACCACTACTCTTTGGCAAATCAACTACAGTATATTTACAAATGGACACATCCAATTCAATCAGACATCACCTGGTTGGATATAGAACAAACAATCTGTGAAGATACACGTATTTCAGACCTCCCATTCCTCAGTCAAACCATCAAGCATCATCCTTGTTTTAAAGCAGGAACTATTGCCTCAACACTCACAGCCTGGTGGAAATTCCACAAAATAACAAACTCTCACCTTGCACCTTCCAACTTCACTCCAATCTGGCACAACCCTGATTTCCTAAGTAACAGAAAACCACTTCACCTGCATGCATGGGCTGAAAAAGGCATCACACATCTTAAGCATATCTTTCACAATAATAGTCTGGTACCATTCCACCACCTGGTCCAAGACTTTGGCATCGGAAACAATAGCTTCTTACAATATTTACAAGTCAAATCATCTATCCAATCCAAGATAAATATAAGCTCCACCAATCTGACTCTTCCTCCATCAACTGAGGAGCTAATTAACATACTCTCTCCAAAAAAGCTTCTTTCCAAAATATATAAAATAATACTACTACACGCTGATAATTCCATTACATTGCCCTCCAGTAAATGGGAAAGGGATCTCTCTATTGCTCCTGATGCCGATTTCGGGGCTACAATTTTAGAAAACATTTATTTTATGACCAAAAATGCAAATCTCCAGCTAATACAGTATAAAATCATTCACAGAACCCACTATACTGCACCTAAAGCTGTTTAAAATGGGTTTTAGGACAGAACTATGTTCATATTGCACAGAGAACTGCCCTGACACCTATATTCACGCCACCTGGCAATGCGCACCTGTTAGGCAGTTCTGGATAAAAGTCACAGAGTCCCTATCTCTCATTCTGGGAAGCCACATCCCACTATCTCCCTCACTCTGCTTACTTGGTGATGTGTCTTCACTTAACTTCCACACAAGCAAAAATAAACTCCTTCTTGTGGCCCTAGCCATTGCCAAGAAAACGATTCTCTTAAACTGGAAATCAAGGAACTCCCTAAATTTAGCCCAGTGGAAAAATCTCCTCTCGGAGTATGTCTCCCTGGAAAACATGGCTTTAAACAACACTGCAGAACATCAGGACCACTGGTCACCTTTTCTTGATATTTTACACACCTAAACCCCCAAGTATTTAAATCCCATTTTGCCATACCTATCTCTTTTAGTTTTTTCTGTCTGCCAATACCCCCCCCCACACACACTTACACACACACACGCACACGCACCCACTATACACAAACTAGCGCTGCCGTTTTGCTCTGTTTTCCGCTTTTTTTTTAATATTTAAATTTAGCTCAGTTCCCTGGGACCCAGAGACAGTAAGTATACTCTGGTGAGTATACTCTGGTGACGGTAGTTGGGGTATCTTTCCACCTAGTTACCCAGATTTGACCAGCTGCTCTGTGGGGCCCGCTGGCCTTGCGGCTTCCTTATGGGGTGCTGGGGTGCCTATGGCTTGTCTCCTGCGCCCTGGGACTTCTGGGCCTGGGTGTGGTTGTCCGGGTCTTGGGGTGGCGCTGGCCTCTTCCCGCGGTGGCGCTTTGGCCGGCTCTGGGGCTTTGGGGGGTTGGGCCCCTCCGTGGGGGGCTTGTGCCTCTCCTTCCTGCTGTCTGCCCTGTGGCGCCCGCCCTCCTCCCCGCGGGGGCTGGGGGTCTCCGGCTGCCTGGGGGTCTACCGTTGGGTCCTGGGACGACTCTGGTGCCGCAGCACGTGGGGTCGTCACCCAGGCCTGGTGGGGCGGCTGCAAGAACCCCCATGGAGTGGGAGGTTCTGGCGGTGGGAGTCGCCTGGTGCCAGTGCTGCCTCCCTTGGTGGAGTGGGGCCTGGGGTTTGTGTCGGGGACTCGCTGGCTTGGTGCCCTGGGGGGTCCCTGTGGTCTTCCCGGGGAGGCTGCGTCTTGCGGGCGGTCCGCCTGGGCTGGGTCCTCGGTGGTTGTTGGGTCGGTGGCTCCGATGCGGCAGTCTGCTGGGGGGGCGTGCTTTGGTGGGGCCGTCTGGTCGCTGGGGGTCATCTGGGCTGTCGCCTGTGGGCCCTGGGGCCTGCTGTTGTGGGGGCCATGTGACACTGCTCCCTTGCTCCCACTTGTCATGGCTAGCCAGGGCCGGCCCTCACTAGCTTAACCTCTTAATTGCACTTCACTATTGCACTTCACTATCCACACATTGCACTCCTGTATATATTTGCACTATTGGGCACATACACAACACTTAGGGTTCTTGGAGTCGGAAGTGGTAGAGGGGCAACTAGTTTGCCCTCTCTGCCTCCCTCGCCCTCCAATTTTAACTGCACTACATACACTAACATGGAGGGAGGCGGGATGGAGGTGCTGGGGGTCGGGCGCAGCCTGTCTTAGGCTGTGACCCCTCTCTGCTCGCCTTTCACCTGTCTCACCTGACATCTGTTTTAATGCCACACTACATCCACTTGTCTGGGGTGGGTAGTGGGAGGGGGGAGTCGGCGGGCTCCCACTCGACCTACTTCTCCCCAGTTTTAATGCACCACACTACACGCAGAGTAGTAGCACTAAAGCACGGTGGAGGGTTAATGTATCCTTGTCAGGAAACAAGGATACAGAATAACAGGGAGGACAGGGGGTGTTTCACTATTTTAGGCTTGGTGTGGCTTGTGGGGTCTGGCCCCTTCTGGCCGTGGCTCCATGCAGGGGAGCCCTTCTCCATCCGCTGGGGCGGTGGCGGTGGCCTTCGGGTGCGGGTGGACTCCGGTGTCTACGGGTGGGGACCCGTGGTTGTGCCCTGGGGGCGGGTGGGCCCTGCTGAGTCATGCATCCCTCGGCGGCCTGTGGTGGGGGGTCCATCGGCCTGTCACTTGCCGGGGGCCTCGACGTGGATGGCTGCCTGTGGGTCGCTGCTCTGTGGGGGTGATTCGGGGGCCCCCTTTGGCGCTTGGGCGGCGGTCTCCGGCACTCGCCTTGGCCCTGGTTCTCCTGGGGGGGCAGGGCATAGCCGCGACCCCACTGCCGCGGTGCCCACACTCCGCCCCACCTGGCCTTGCTGTAGTTGGGGGGGGGGGGGGGCCTGGGCCCGGGCGTTTGGCTCCTGGGGGGCTGGGGGCCTCTGGCCTGCCGCGGGGGGGTGGGGATGGTTGGGCGTTTGGGGTGGGGGGTGGCTTGGGGCCGGGTGGACGGGTGGTGGGGGTGTGTGCTGTCTGCGGTGGGGCGGCTGCCCCGGATGCCCTGGTGCTGTCCCTTGGTGCTTTTATGGGATGGGTTGGTGCCTCCTTGGGTTCTGGGTCTATGTCTGGGTCCTGTGGCTCTGGCGGTCGTGGGGTGAGCTCCGGGTGCCCTGGTGGCTCTGGGGGGGGCCCTTGGCCGTGGTCTCCCGGAGTATGGGTGGCTACTTGGGTATTCGGTGACCACCTGACACGCATGTGTGTATAGACACTCAAGCTCCTGTTGAGACTAACTCTAAAGAAGCGGTCAGAACATGCTGAGTTAGGCACTCCTACGCATCTCCTCACCTCCTATGTCTCTTCCATAGGACCCTCCCCCACCCCCCTTCCCTCATCCACTACCCGAACCAGGGTCTTCATCCCTTTCCTACCCCCCCTCCCAAACCCACTACCCGAACCAGGGTCTTCATCCCCTTCCCACTCCCACCCCCCCTCCCCACACCCACTACCCGAACCAGGGTCTTCATCCCGCTCCTACCCCCCCTCGCCTCACCCACTACCCCAACCCGGGGCTTTATCCCTTCCCAACCCCCTCCCACACCCACTACCCGAACCAGGGTCTTCATCCCTTTCCTAACCTCCCTCCACCTCCACTACCCGAACCAGGGTCTTACATCCCCCTCCCCACACACACACACACACTCTCTACACATGGGTCACCCTCTTCAAACACACCACATACTTCCAGTATGGAGTTGCATCAGCACAGCACTCCGACAGTCTTAAAATTGCTACAAAACCTGGTTTTTCTTCTCCCACTTGTCTTGTCTTGTCCTGTCTTGTCTGTCACTATTTCCTTCTTTCACACTGTGGTGTAGACGCCCTCTCCTTCAGCTCCCATCAGGGGTTAAATAAAGTTTTATATGATGGAGTAGCTTACGGGGAGGGCTGGTGATGGTCACTATAGCAGTGAATCATATTCACATATTTCTCACTGCTAGAAAAAAAATGCATTAGTCTTTCCAACGCTGCCACCGGACACAGTGCTCAGCTGTAAAGATAATGCAGACAAGGGGAAAAAAATAATAATAATTCAGTTGTAGAATGTGCTTATGTTTAAGTTAAACACGGTAGTTATTTTGCTATGAAACTACACATATATGTTTTGTTTTAATTGGATTTATTTGGATTTTTTAAGTTACTTTTCAGGGTCTTCTTATTTTAGTTTTTTTTTCATTTTATTTTAATTGTAGTATACTCTTTTGTAATGTTAAAATTCAACCCATTGGTGAATAACAAATGGATCATTTTTTCTCATACCTACTATTGTTGACTACTGTACTCTGAGTTATCTTACTTGATCAAGCCTTTTCTTACAGTCCATACTACAAAATAAGTAATAAAAGTATGCATGATTCCGTATCAGATAAATAAAGATATCGGCTAATACTCAAGGCTGCAATATTGGTATTGTATCGGAAGTGAAAAAGTTAGTAGCACTTTAGATTACAGCCTGCGTCTTACAGTGTAGTTTCCCATCTCTTATAGTGTAGTTTCCTCAACTGTTGGGGTAACTCTCATACATGTACTATGATATTTTGCGGTATCTATGGGGTAGTTACGCTCGCGTCTTACTGTGTAAGTCCTGGAGTCTTACAGTGTAGTTTCCTGTGTCTTACCATGAACTTATCAGGACTGTGTAATTTTCCTGGACATACGCTTTTGCTGTGCAAAGCTTGATGTGCCACTTCCTCTTAAGAATCAGCATGGATACAGATAATGTAGACCAGTGATGAACTTAAACACTGTAATGTATTGATGAGTATGTGTTTCACAAAATAATGACAAGACATGCAGACGTATAAAATATCTTTATTTTTTTTAAACACACAGACACCTCACATAGTAATTCACCTTTTAAGTAACCCGGCCATTAAGATCACACTTGTCTTTGCTTACTGTCTAACTGTCCAGTACTTTCACTGCGACAACCCAGCACATTACCTGTAACTACTGGTCAACATCTGGAACCGGGCTGGATTATAAAGTGAACACTTGCTGGCTTTACTTACTGTGTAACTACCCTCTACTTTACTGTAACTACTGGTCAACATCTGGAACCGGGCTCAGGCCCGGCTGCAGAAACAAATTAGAGGGGGGGCATTACATCTATTCAGGGGGGCACACTTTTTTTTAACCTACATTTAGTCTGCCTCGGGCTGAACAGTGACTCTGTCACTCCTACAGTTTTGACACATCATTTTCTCTCACTAAAAAAAACATGTTTATAACTGCTACAGTTATAAACATGACACATAGTTGGCCATTTTATTAGGAACATTCCATTCCCATTATCATTATAGCTGTTCATGTAGTTATTAGCATGATCTCCGTATCCATGATTGTTACACCTACAGTATCTATTCTTTATTACCACATAGTCATGAAGTCCCTCTTGAAAATGGGATGTCACATCTCAAGAGGCCTTTAACACATTTATATTTAATGGAGACAAATATGGTTGGGATGCACTTGTGGTCTGGGCACCCATGAGTTCGACACTACCATAAATTCTTATTTTCATTAAGAATATCATTGATTATACTTCTAGAAAATGATCACCACAACCATTCAGACATGAGGACCCTCTTGAGAATGAGATGTAGCATCTCAAGAGGCTACCCTCTAATAAATCAGACGACAGGTTGATGGTACATGAACCTGTCCCTAATTTTAGTTCTTATTCTAGTCCACTTGTTTCCTCTTACCTTCCTTCTTTTGCCCTCACACCCAACACAGCATCGTGTGGATTTGCTGTTCATCATGAGACTGGGATCCACATTCAAGATTTCCTGCTGCTTAACAGAAGGTTTTTTCTTGCCGCCATGATGGAGGGATCCATGATTGGCTATTTGGATTGATGTTGGGTGTTGGATGTATATATTTGTATATATATATGTATATGTGTATTTTATATGTATATATGTATCTATGCATATATGTGTATCCATAAAATGAAGAGCTTTATGCTCTATTGTAAAGTGTCTTGAGATAACACTTGTTATGAATTGGCGCTATACAAATAAAGATTGATTGATTGATTGATTGATATAGATATATATAAAACAACAAACAAAATGCAGTAGTTTAGTGCTGTGTTAATGAAGATGAAGAACAGCAATGGGAGATGAGGCATTAAAAAAGCAGCACCATACAGCCACTATTAGAAACACAAGATGTCAACAGTCACACTGAAGTAAACAGTCATGCTAGGAGAGGGTTAGCTACAGCAGCTAGGTAGCAGGAGGAGGAAAAGGAGAACAATGCAGTGTGTGACCCTTCTGCCTGCAGGTAAAAAACAGTTAAGGCCAGTTAAAGTTAAAAGCACTCTAGAAGAGCCGCATACAGCGTTTGTGAACTGAGTGAAACCTTCTGAAAACCCTCTCCTTTCACTCATTCCTAAATTTCTTAGTCAAGTCCTTCTCAAATGCCAGCTGGATGAGGTTGGCCTTGTGCTGATGAAGCAAAGCTCAGCAATGCTCTGTGAAGACTGTTTTA